>JARFOD010126526.1:0-14103 GCA_031763545.1 Mopalia muscosa
CTTCTGTATTATTATGGAGCAACGTTTCAGTGCAGATACTAGCACCTTTTTCAAGCTTAATGACAGGACAGAAAATTATTTGTGTAATTTACTAAATCTACCCTCAGCATTGTACAATATAGGTTATTCCCCACACCTACAAAGTTTAATCCTTGAAAACACTGTTGTTATTGACAAATTTAGACACTGGTCTGAACTGCTATTGAGAGAAGCCCTAGCAATGAAAAGGATCAAACCAAACCATGGATTAAAAGCCAGCAAAGATCTCTCTTTGTTCTAAGTTTCTTTATGATACGACGTTCCCTAAATACACTGCTAGTAATCGTATTGCTTTGTTTTGCTGTACTATATATATAACATTTAACTGACTGTCTCTTCATTTATGTTGATGGTTTAATAAACCGAAATATAGAAAGTTAACATACCTATCTTGTCGTTTCTCGGAGTTGTGACTTTGGTCTACAATAGCATACAGACTTATAAAGTCTTAATTACTTCCAATAACTTACAAATTGTAACGTATATATATATATATACATATTTTGCATAAATGTATAACTATATTTAAATATATATTTTGCTCACTGTATTATCTTATAGCTCAACTTTGAAATTAAACAAATGGCATTTCTGTTAATTTTTTCACAGGTTAAATTAGGAATCATGTTTTACTTTTTAACTTTTAAGAAATACAAAATATGGGGAAATAGTCCGGGCAGACAAAAGATGTATCAAAGGGCAGATCTATTGGAACTACCCCGAAGGAAAGATCAGGGTGATTTTTAGACGCCAAAGACTTACAAGCCTCTTCAAGATATGTTTGTTGAGAGGTGGTGGAATAAGAAGCTATGACAGAGCAATTGAAATACCAATCAAGAAAAAACTACCTTTGAAGAATGGAGGTAAGTGAGAAAATGTGACGCTGATGTCACAGTTTCTCAGCACACAATTTATTTTATCGGCACGAACATTTCCTGAGCAATATTATAAGGATTTCGTTGTTTGATTAATGAGGTGGTTTTACGATTAAAAGCCAGAAAAAAATGGATTCTGTTGTCAGTTTACGCTCCAAAAGCAAAGTAGAGCTGGGAAGGAAAGTAGAATCGTACTCGACAAGGTGGAACAAACTATCAAGGGACTTAGAGCTATGCGGTTTATAATGTAGTCTCTGAATAAATTCATCAACCAGTGTCTTCAGATTTTTGTTTTAGTGTAGGCGTTCATTGACTACTTATATGCACCAAATGGAAAGCTCATGCTCTATATACATGCATATACTATTTTTACTCTAGCGATATGTGATATGTAGTGCTTTATCCGCTATTTTACTTGTGAAAATGAGTATTTTATCAATTTATTGTCTTGTGAAGATAATGTATCATGTGACACGATAATTGTCATGTGGCCCAGGCAAAAAAAAAAAAAAAAAAAAATGACTTATACCACGTTATTTTAAGTACTGACCACTAAGCATTACTTTCCGAGTTCAATTCAAAACAAAACGCCAATTTGTAATCTTGTTCACTTTCAGAGACGTATTGTGTGAAGAGTCGGAAAGGCAGAGTTGTTATTGATTTCGAGGCGGACAAATTCCAATATTACCAGGCTGTCATACCTTATGAAGTAGTGATCATAAAGAGAAAACATAAGAAAGGAACAGCAAACGGAAAGAAAAAAGTCTAAAAAAATCAACGAAACCGAAACCACGCGCAAAGAAGGCCAAGGGTAAAAAGACAAAAGGAAAAAACTAAAACAACACAGTTGACAAGATGCCAGCAAAAATTAAGCCGGTTGTCAAGAAGCCAAAATATTAAGACGTGGAAATAATTATGAAAAGGCAGTAAAGGGGAATAACTATTAAAAAATAATACCTTTTTGTAATAAAAGTATTGTTTAAACCATTTCATTTGAATTTTATTTTAACTGCTTATGTTATTGCTGTTGTTGACAGCATTTTATCAAAAATACCTCGCTGGACCAATGCTTGTTTGGTGGTCATATTTTAAATGAGGTTCAGTAAAATATATACATTGCCTACCGCGAATTCAGATAAGAATAAACTTTTTCAAACAGCCAAAGCTAAAAATTGGGGCAAATAATTATATGTGACACGGACATATAATTATCCTCGTTTATATTGCTAGGCACGCCCGATTAGAAATATCATGAAATATGAGACGAAAAGCAAGATGTGTCGGATATATATGGTATTAGTGTTTGATTACATTCTTATAATTTTATTAAATGTAGGGAAATAAATTGCGTAAAGCTTGCATTCGCCTGGATTCGAACTTGGGACTCTGGGAATCAGAGTCATTTCTCATATAATCAGTCTTTTGTTGAACACATATATGCTGAATGATTCCTGTGTGCTATAAGATTGCTTTCAATCATGCATCACAAATAGAGGTAACCTCTAAACATTAACACTTATACGTGTGTTCTCAGATCATTCTTATGTTTATTATTTACACACATAAAGGTATCTTCTTAACATTGACATTTATACATGTATCCCCTAAACATTTACACCTATACGTGTGTTCCCAGATAGCTTTGTGTCATTCTTATGCTTTTTATTTACACACATAAAGGTATCCTCTTAACATTGACACTTATACATGTATCCTCAAAACATTGACACCTATACATGTTTCCTCTAAACATTAACACTTATACGTGTGTTCTCAGGTAGCTTTTTGGCGTTCTTATGCTTTTTATTTACACACATAAAGGTATCTTCTTAACATTGACACTTATACATGTATCCCCTAAACATTTACACTTATACGTGTGTTTCCAGATAGCTTTGTGTCATTCGTATGTTTATTATTTACACACATAAAGGTATCCTCTAAATATTGACACTTGTGCATGTATCTTCTTAACATTGACACTTATACATGTATCCCCTAAACATTTACACTTATACGTGTGTTCCCAGGTAGCTTTGTGTCATTCGTATGTTTATTATTTACACACATAAAGGCATCCTCTTAACATTGACACTTATACGTGTATCCTCTAAACATTTATATTAATACTTGTCTTCTCAGATCGCTCTGCATAATTCTTATGCCTTTCATTTACACAAATAAAGGTATCCTCTAAACATTGAGACTCATGCCTGTGTTCTCAGATAGCTGTGTCATTCTTATCTTTATTATTTAAACAACTTTATGTATCCTCTAAACTTGGAGGCCCATTCGTCTGCTCACGTATGGCTTTGGCTCACTAACTTACGCACACCTTTCACAAATACACCTACATTGTCAAACCTTTGACACCTATCCTGGTGTTTTCGGATCCATTCGAAACACTTATACACACTCATGTTACACACACAAATATATGTTATCATCATCATCGTAACATATCCACATCATATCTATAAAGTGCATTCATATATCTTTTATTTATTGGTATATGATTATATTAATGTTTATCAGGAACCTTGTATATATACTTGGCAAGGTCATCGGGGGAAGCGGCATTTGAGGTGAAGGTGCAGGGGGTGGGGTAGAACTTTTCAGCCAGAGCTGGGCATTTTTCAATCTTCCCAACGTCTTCTGGCTGCTACAACCTAGAGCTGATCTATAAGGCATAGATACTTTCCAAGTCCTGTATGTTCTAAAGGCAAAATCAGAATCAGATTTGTTTTTTTTTTACATATAATCTGTGTATTCAACTATCAGAATTTTCCCTTTTCAACGTCACCGAAAGACGTCAGCTGACCGCGTTGGGCCTGTTCATTGGCTCGATCTGTGAAGGGTCTTACAAGATGGCACTCCTCTCGCACCTGCCCCAAAGTGAAAAACTGTATATATTCTCTCCTGCCATGCTTGGTACTTATACGGTTAATGGAAGCAGACAATACCGTGTTGTAAAGAAAAAGCCATGGTCTTTTAGTTGCGATCGCCAATGGCTTGAGATGCTTAAAGCTCTAAAGTTATGGAATATTCAGCTATAGTGCTTTTTTAGGAGAATGTTCCATAACGTTTGGCTTCAGATGTTAAGATTTTCCAAAATTTTTCACGCATAAGTGCATTTTCTGAGTCTTAAGATAGAAGAAGACAGAAGACAACATAGGTATACCATGAAAGAAAAAAAAATATATTTTAATAAAAATATGTACTCTTAATACAGAGTCACTTAATATGAAATATTGGTTACTGATATCTGGAAGAAAATGGATATGTATAGGTATCCATATTCAATATATTCTATACAACAGATATAAGCATATATGAAATTAAAACTTGATTCCCATTGGAGCTTTAGAACAGAATATACAGATTAACACATATTTAGAAACATACAGGGCAACAGCTAGACCACGGATATTTATCCATTTAGGGTCGAATATAGTTCTAAAAATAAATAGTGACTTTTCCTATTTATTTTTTTCCTGAACACGCAGATTGGTTATCAGTTGAATTTTTTGTATGGACGTAAAACATTGGAGTGACTTTTTCATATTGACAGACACAAAAATTATTCATAAAACATTTGAGTCTAGATATATGATCAATGTGTTTTGTTGGCGCGATAATGTCAGCTTTGATGCATGTAGACTGTCGACTGATGAGTTATTCGGTTGTGTTTCCATTCTGAAGGTCACATCAGTTGACCTTTCTCAGCTGTTTTTGGTGCTATTTCAGAAATCCCTCTATACCGTAATGTGTCAAACTTTAAAATTTGAGTTCAAGATAGGCAGATTAAGAAAACTATCGTGGGTTTTCTCCAAACGAAAATGTTGGAGGGAGCTACGTGACCAAATGTTAACTTTATCGCTCATTAAAAACTGATTGTAATTAGTGGCCACATACTGTCGATAGCCTTGTCATGTCTTCGTTCACACGAGTAGCATGTATTGTTTAATGAGTAAGTTCCCCGGACCATCATTTGGTATGTCGGACTACTCATTATCGTTCAGCAGTTTTTTTGATGATGTAGAAATACACGGCACCCTCTATTAAATGCTGTAGATATTTTGATGGCGAAACCAGACGTGTCTGAGATTTGTACGTTCATTAGTAAACCGCTGTTTAAATGATACGCATCATTTTGTTATATCCTTTGACAAAAGATGGAACAATGCCGCGAATGGTCAGAATAGGGTTTGCTTTTATATACCCAATCAAATTCCTCTACTAGCCGTGTCTAGTAACTATCGATTTAGATCATGCAAAGATGTTTTCAGAAAGCCATTTAGATACGACATACGCAACAGCTATTGTAATCTTAATAAAATCAGATCTCAAAAACGCTTCCCGTGTTTTTTTTGTCGCTATATTGAGATCTAATGCAATCACACCACATAGAATGTCGATCGGTTTTTAAAACTGACCAGTCACAGAGCTATTCGGGTTTGTAAAAGTCGAAGATTTCAATCAACAAACACCATTCAAATAACAAACTCTGAGTGAAATTGCATTTTCCCCTGTTAACATGCGACTTACAACATCAGCACAGGAGAAAAACGGACGACTTCTGCTTGTTTTGGATGAATATGGTGTTAAGCATGGCCCCGTGTTATCTGTGTTTTTATTGGACAACCGAAACTGTGACCTTTCGTCAACCACAGTAAGCTTGATCTTATTGGACAGTATAAGTAGACTGATTGCGTTAGATCTCAATATAGCGACAAACGAAAAGACGGGGATCGTTATGGAGATCTGATTTTATTTAGATTGCAGATATTGATGTCAATGTTTAAATGTGATCCTATGTGCTCAGATCTCTGTAGCTCAGGGATTATGCTGAATTAAAGTCAGTCATTGTCCCTACGACTAAACTTGTGGCTATTGTTTTATAGGGCAACACAATAACCATGAAAATGATGCAATTTACCAGAGAGATAATGGTTTGATTCATTAGTGTAGTCACAGGAGATGATCCAACGCTTTTAATTGATTAGCATACCTGTATCCCAGTGATGCCTTTTTAGAAATGTATATAAAGTGTCGGTTAGAGCCCTGAACCTTGCTAGGTGAAGGCAAGTCAAATTTGTTTATCTACAAAAATATATGCACAGTGTCGTCCTGTACGTCAGTGGGTTAGCCAATAGAAGCAAGGCTATATATATAATTTGGAAGGAGGAAAAAACGTTTGTTGGGAAAACCCCCATCCCTATCCTCCTCATAAACGAATTTATGAACTAGTTTTTGCTTAAAATAAAACCGACCTAACGTCTTTAGTCTTTCTCATTGATGTACATTTATAAACAAACATAATTTTATCTCCTCAATTATTCAAAATATATATGGAGGCTAGCACAATTGTCCCTCTTCATTAGTTAAAAATATATATCGGTAATAAATCTTGCAAATAAATTATCAACACTGAATTCAACATCTTCGCATATTTGATTTAAACTTTCGCCGTCTTACCTTCATGGCATCGCGTATCTATAGACCGCTTGGTCATACACCATTACCATTTTGAATGTAGTACTATCCCAAATATTATCTCAAATTGTTCGGTCGTTGTTCAGTAAATTACAGCTGTATACAAGCACTTGTACTTTGTAATGATACACAGCTGCACAAATCGATACAATTTTGAAAGTTACTTACAAAATTAAGTGTTCTGCCTTGAAAGAGTTAGAATGTACTTGGCTGTAACAGAATGCCTTTTCACCTCTCAGACACGTGCTTTTGATCAATATTGAAAAGTCGCCTCTAATTGGCTGATGTTGGCTAATTATTACACCAAGCGCCATATTCTGCAGCGATAAGTTTGACTAAACGCGCTTTTCTTGAAGGCTTAACTGCTTGTCCCATCATGGTGACGTTATGCTCCCAAATAAAAATCCCATGCAATAGCTTGTTTCTTGTTCGTGGTCTTTATATCGCTATTATCCTTTAGATTAGTTAACTTTACTCCTGCACATAGACGTTTAATTAATACACTGTCGAAAAAGGTCATTGAACAGACTAGAAGCCATGAAGCTGACCAGAAACTTCTGTGATAGCTCGATAACTAGTACCTCCGAGCGTGACGTAAATAATCACAGCTGTTGAATTCAGCCAGGAAAGACGATAGTTTAAGCTGTATAGAGGGTGATTTGTTTGCTAGACTCAATACCGATGTCGAGGAAGGTTTACTGATTCAATTTCAAGTGATATATAAGTAAAAGGTGAGGGTTTTCTCGAAAAACAATTAAGAAGACTCCCGTCTTAATTTATATAACTTCACTTATATAAGTCTTAACCATAGACATTCATTTACCGCGGGTGTATCAGGGATTAAGTTTTAGAAATATTAATATAAGCTCATTCGCTGTACCCTAGCGAGTGTCGTAACAGTGAAATAACTGATGTTGACCTGATAAGACAGATAATGGCATGTCTTTTCGTCTAAAATCCGTAAACTATATAAGTGTGATATTGTTAGAAGGTGACTTAGACCGGTGTGTGACACTCGCTTCTTCTCACCTCTTCCGTCTTTAATAACAAGTTTCGCATGGCCAAACTTAACGCTTTTCCGTTTATATTAGGGTGGGTGATCACAATACTGGTAAAGTTTAAAAGAAATCACAGAAAAATCACAGAAATCTAACTTTGGGCTCCTTGAATTTTGAGAGCATAGCCCAAATACTGAGTCTCTGTTTGTATACTTGATGCACACAGATGTTCGACATAATCTTGAGTAGCCTCGGAAGACATGAACTAATATGGAAAGTATCCAGAGCCATTGTCCTCGGAACACCTTTGTGTTTCATAAGGGTCCTACAGGTGAGGAGAGGTGGACTTATAACTCAACTTTATACTGAAATATTAAAGTCTTGTTGTGCTTTCTCCGTCTGACGGTAATTTATTTGGCAGATCTTCAACTTTAACCACGACTTCAGCTGTTGTGCAGTTACTATAATCCATTTTAAAGCCTGGATTATCTACCCCTGTTTCGGAACCAGCTCCTCCTAACGGTTTCTCTCCATTCTGGTCGGCTTCACTGTCTTCTTCAGAACTTACATTTGCTTCTATATCGTGAGAAGTTTTGCTCAATAATTTAGGACCTACAACAGAACCAATGTCACATAAATTTATCAATTACATTTTAATTTATTGGCATTCTTTTGGGAACCCCAGATAGGTAGCTAAAATTTTGTCTTTCACATACCGTGAGCATTGTACTAAAAGTGACGTCTTATCATACACGACGGAGTCACTCAATTAGCCAACCGAACTTATTTCCAAAGAAGAGGCTGCAGATGCCACTGATCAATGGTGCCTGCCGCTCAAGCAAGATTGGTCATATAAACATCTGGAAATTCACCGTAGTAAAAAAACATCATGAATATATTAGGCCTATATATGACCATGTTAACGGAAGCACTGATTAGTCTGAGTTAGTTTCAAGTAGGGACTGCACATGTCACAGATGATAGCCTTACTGCTTATATGATTTGCAAAATTGTGTTCCTTTTCCCGGTATCGACCAGCCAGTAGTAGTTTCCGCTCTTCAAAGACATTTTCACTGGACTTGATATAAATCACCATGTCAACAAGTACTATACGGTACTCCGTAACCATGGCAATTAAAGCTAATTAAGAATAAGATTGCGTTACGGATAAGGGATTATTTTATTATTATTTTATTATATCCCATTTTCTTCAAATATTTCAATCATAGGCTATGGTGTTATTAATAGAACACTAGGTTATTTCCCTTAAAGCCGGCATTTCGTGTATACTGACCAGTGACCGCCACTAGGAGCGCTCCAATCGGGGAGGTCAGAATGATTGACACAACGCCCAGCATTAGAATCTGAAAGATTAGAAGTAACATTATTTTTCTTTATTGATGATACACAATCAATTGCATCGCGTAAATGGGTAGTTAATCAACAGTAGAAGATAATGTATACATCGCGTGCACACACAGAAGTATTTTCTTATAAAGTGCTGATGTTAAGAATGCTAATTATAAGGAAGAACTAATTTGATGGTGTTTTGTATTTGAGGACCCGACTGTATTCGTGGAAGTATAGTTCAGATGACTCGATATATTGTAAGGAATGACTTACTGTTCGACCGTACGTTATGACCGGTTCACTGTCTTTTTCGGACACGGCTCTATCGTATACCATGGACCCTATAGCCGCCTGTATAAGACAAATAAAGTTCTTGTAGAAATGCTCAAAGACACAACAACATTTCTTTCAATTGCAACAAATGATCTTTCGAAAACTCAATTGTCCAGAATTGTGCAAAATGCCAATCTGTCCGGTTTTATAGTTCTTTATAACATTTTAAGTGAGAAGCTGTATAAAGAGTAGAAACGTTGAAGACCTAACGTGAATTTGCAGCAGGCATTCAATTAGCCAGAAGTCCATTAACTGGTTTATGGACTTCTGCTTTAACTTTAGTATCTTAACTCAACTGACGTTTAAAGGACAATATCAACAGTTTTTAAGTGGGATTTGTGAAAAATTGGATTATAAGAAGATATTTGTGGTACAGCATGATTTAATGAACGGATGCCTGTAAGACGACAATATTAGTTTACCTGTACAGTGGCCTTAGGTAACCAGGCGAAAAGAATGAACACCCGCTCTTTGACATTAAAGTCTGTTGTCAGCAATGATAGGTAAGCCACCAAAAGTCGAAAACACAGTCCGATAGCTATCACGGCCACACCCAGAGCTACGGAAAAAGGGCAAGAAGTATTTGTTGTATAACAAAAAGTAGGCATGCTTTGAATTCCTAAATTTACCAAGCAGTAGTTTGCGGGTGTCGCTTTTTAAAGTAACCACATGGTACGGCTTTACATTAATTCTGATAAGTTTAACATGTTTTCAGTCTTGTAGTCCATCATTAGAATAAAATCATAACGCATGCAGGGCTGTGAAGCGACGGGGCTGATACTTACCAACTGTTATCCATTCCAAAGCTCGTATATCCACCAAGGCACCGACCAGACCGAATAGAAGAATTTGAAATATTGTCCAAAGGTAGCCAAAGACTCCAGCCAGCGGGTTCTGAAAATATAACATTGATCAAAATTGATCAAATTTATGTTACGAACTGAATTCATTTTCCACTGATTTTCATATATCACTTTAGCGACTTTTCGATTTTTTGAGCTCATTAAAACCAGATGAAAAGAGCGACGCCGTTTTATTGTTGGAGATATTGATATCGAAGGAGAGTCGTTATTGGTGTCGATTGGTTCGTCTGTAAAATCTGTCAGAGTTTTGTCATAAACCTCACAGAGTCTGGTGTGAAGGAATGCCGTTTTCTTGATAAAATGCAGTTCTCTTACTGTCGTCTGGTATTAAGCAGATAATGAAATAAACACAGCTTGTTGATTTTATTTCAGACAACAGCCTCTTTGTTTTATTATTTTGTTTGTCAGCCCGTCTCAATGTAATTCAGAAATAGAAGTTCTTCAATATATGCTAATATTTATTTTGGGGCATATTTTAAAGAACTTAAATCTATACACATTTACATTCTACTTACGTCTTTTCCTTTCCACCCTTGTTTTCTCCATTTGTAGGCGGCGACAAGTGCCGCTATGAGCACACCCAATGGACCCGAAGATGACCAGTCAGCCAATGCACTGCCGAATAAACCAAGCAGGCAACACCCAAACAGTACCATGAACCTGTAGATAGCTTTATTAGGCTGTTAAAAACAACAACGTGTATTAAAGACAGTGGCCAGTTGTTCTATGCAATATATATTGAACTTTCACAGGGATTAGCTTCAGTCTCGCCATAAAGATAGTCTGTCTTTAATTCTAGATTAGTGAATTAATCTGTTATTAGCTACTTTCTTTGATTAACAATCAAAAAACAATTATTTATTCTAATAGTTTTATAAAACAAAAGTCACATCTTCAGCTTTTAATTATGATTTAAAAAAAAATCTAAGCGGAAATGTATGTGCTTGGAAAAGTGTTTACCTTAGGGGTCAATCAAACTATCACTATATTAAAAAATGTAATTGACAGGATATTGGATAAAATCGTTCTTTCTTGACAGAATTCTGCAATTATCACCTAAACTCACACTTCTCTTATGTGGGAAATACCACAGGAACAATCCTATTAGAATTCCAATAGCGATTCCGAGAATGATTTGGAGAGGACCTTTGGCAATAGTGAAGGCCAGATCACCTAGAAGAGAGAAACCATATATCTGGATAACAAATAGTTACCAAACTTTTTGTGTGTTCATCATGTAAAATAAAGTGGTGGATAACTAGTTATAACCGCGTGATAAACAGGCAAAGATGTACATTCTACGGTAATATATGCCTAAACCAGTTTACATAAATCACCCATGGCAGAATTCGAAATGAAGCAATAATTGACCTTTGCCGTTTTTAAGGCTATAAATCGTTATAGAGGATAGAGTAAGTAATAAATCCATACCAGTCATTCACTTTCACGTGGACAACTACAAATTGAATTGATGTTTTTTTTCACCAATGATGGTATACAAATATGACTTTTGGTTTATGACCTGTGTTTATTGAAGTCATATTTACGATTTATGGCCTCTTGGTCGTAGACCTTAACGTACTAAAACAGTTCTTAAGTGTATATACGGTAAATCCAGTCTTTCTTTGTTACGCGACCCTGGTGTACTAGGTAGCTTTGGGCCTTGGGCGAAACGATCTCTCTCTAACATACTATTGAGTTATCAATATCATTTTGGTGAGGACATTCTACAAAGTGTAAACGAAATATATTGGTTTCCATATAAACATGATGTACAACGTTTTCTGTTTATTGACTTTTTGATTGTAAAAAAAAAAAATAAAAAAATAAAAATAAAAAGAAGGAAAATCTGGGAATTTCTTTTTTGGGAAGAAATTCATCGTATAAAAGTTGCACTAACACAAACCTTAAATGTGATGCATCAATTTGACGCCATTATCAGTTAAGGACAGCATGAATACTGAGCTTGAAACACGCTACTCTTAAGTCTGAAGGCTTTAAAGTCACCATTCACGAGAAAGCTTACCACTAGCGAAACCAATACCAAGGACGATATTGAAACATGTGATGGCCATAACGTTGTCAATACTGGCACAGGCCATAACCAGAGTGGGCACTCCTTTCACAACACCATATCCTTCCGCTTGGAATTGTAACATAAACGGAATCGCTACAGCAGCAGAAACAGCAGCTATTACAAACCTAAAACAGAAAAGAAGAAGAAAAAAAAAATTAATAGCGTGATAAAATAATTTACTTTTTGGTACATAGAGATGATATTCTTTACTCTCTGGTTCATCAGAATATTATTTGATCTTCCTATCAAATACGTACCCTAGCATGAAGGCAAAGTCCCAAGGAAATTCAAGAATATATCTGGAAGACACAGCTATAGCAGTGGCTTCTATAATGCAGGGAAGAAAAGCCAGTCGGATGATAACGAATTTTAACTTGAGTAAAGCCTGGACGTCTAGACCAAGACCAGCCCGTATAAGGATAATTACCAGCGCCATCTTCCTGTGGACATATACAACAACAACAATAACCATCCACAATACCATTGAAATACCAATACCAAATAAATAAGACTGTATTTTGCTATGTTGAGAAGTAACATTTAACTCCTTATTAAAATGTTACATACAAACACAAACCGATAAAAGTTGTAAAAGTAAAAGGTTCAAATGTATAGTAAGGATCCGCGGCTGCGGTTTAATGGTTATCGCGTCGGACTACTGATCTTCTTTCTATATACCATTTACAAGTGCGAGTAGGCCTACCTTTGCCAACCTCAGGTAAATGAAGGAGTCTCCCAAGGTGTCGTCTAATCGCAGTGATGGTTGTTACTAGGTTTACTCTGCGTTTTTTTTTTTTACCGTTTTGAAGTATTTAAGAATTTGGGGTCGAAAAAGCCTGGGGATATTTTTTGCCTGCATGCCCCATTAAAATCCAAAATCAATCCAGTGGCGAATTTAACCGTATCTAACTGAAATACTAAAGATGACGGCAAATCCATATCAAGCAAAAACAGTAATTGTAAAGGGGCTTTACAAGATGATGAGACATACCTGAGGGCCGATGACCAGGACGCTTTGATGTCCTTTCCTATATCTATAGCAGGAACACTGGCAAGTATAATTCCTACCATTAACATACCTGAAATATCATAGGTGATTTAATGTTTGAGAGGCTGTTATTTTAAATATTTAATAAAAACGGGCCTATCAAGGTTTATTTTAAATCCATAAGTCGGGGATGAAACAAATGTGAGATAACACGAATGACGCAAGAAGGCTACTATTTGATAAGCAAATACAAAACACAGTCATCCCTAAATTTACAGTCTTAAGAATACATATCATATTGTGATATTATCTGGCGATACGAATCACAATGATAAAATTTTCAGACGATTATAAAGTTTATTTGACAACGTGATGCATTTTTTGTCACCCTTTTGGACTGACTTTCCTCGCCTGAAACTGTCAAACTAGTCAGGTCATTCATTATTCAGGCTTTAAAGTATAGGGGAAAACAGAACACAATACAGTTTATAACCCAATTCAAAATAAGTGGTAAACAAAACGTTACTTTGGCTCGAAATAACTCTTTGGGGGTATATGTTATACAAATACTGCATGTTTGAGAGTGGAACATGGTAATGTATCTCGAGACATATGGGGTTCACAAACTGTCGATAGATGACAGAGCACGCCGCGTTCGACAAAACATGACGTGATATAGTTTTGTCGATACCTTGTTGGGGCGTGGGACATTTAATTTTTTTCTGTTGCCCGTCAAATTTATCTCCGGTAAAGCAGACGTCTATCCCGTCACATGTTTAGTCTCATCTATTTCGACAATATGTGTCTGACAGATGATAATTTGTTCGCGTGGGGTTTAACGTCGTACTAAGGTTATTTTACTCACATGACGGTGTGCCAGCCGAATGGGCGAAGGAAACAACGATGCGCCATTCTCAAACATGCAGTATTTCTATAATTTTAAATTTAAAGCATGCAGTATTTGGATAATGGTCCATTCTCAAACATGCAACATTTCTATAACTTTACATTCTCAAACATGCAGTATTTGTACAATATTCCATTCTCAAACATGCAGTATTTGTATAATGTTCCATTCTCAAAC
>JARFOD010126537.1:0-28331 GCA_031763545.1 Mopalia muscosa
CGCCTTATACTTTACTATACTTTATTTTATTCATATGGTAATATAATATGGGCAAACACATACCCTTCACATTTGCAGCCAATACTTACTCTTCAAAAACGTTTAATAAGAATAATTATGTTGGCTAAGAAGCAGACACCCACGGCACCTCTGTTCAAACAACTTTATATTTTACCATTTACAAATTTTGTAATCAAAACAATATTCTCCCTGAAATAATTCGGAAGTATTTTACTAGATGAGTAGCATTACAAACTCATACTACACGCCAGCAAAATTATTACCTGTTTAGGTCACACTGCTCTTCTACAATGTCATTTTACACATTAAAAAACAAAGGCTCTAAACTTTGGAATTCAATTCCAAATCATGTAAAATGTATTTTTTCGAAATCTTTGTTTAAAAACAGACTTAGAGATTTTCTCATCCAAAATATATAGCATTGTCAACATATATCATTAATCAAATTAAATGACAATCTGCTTACCTTTTAATTTTTAATCCGTGCTTATATAATTCAGTACTTAATTCGTTACTTAATTTGTACATTTTTGAACAATGAAGTATATATTATCCATTTTTTTTCTATCTCACATAATTCACATCGTACGAACTTCTTTTTTGTGTTTTAATCATCAATATATTTGTTGATTATTTTAGAATTGGTATATTAACAATAAATTAATAATGCTCTTGTATATTTTTGTATAAGGTGCTCTGTGGAATATTTTTATTTTATATTGTACATATGTTATCTCTCAAAATGTATTACAAATTGTTAATCTTTATTCTATCCTACGTATTAATATATAAATTACTTTTTGGGGATACAACAAGCATTTTTGGAGTTTTATTCCCGCTGAATATTAGTTTTTGATAATGTGAAATTTGTGTTAAAATTCAGTGAATAAAGAATCAATCAATCATCTCACCTTAAATACCAAATAAAACGGTTTAAAATGAAATGAAGCACCCTGGGTAGTTGCCAATAGACTGGCTCTGTTCTCTTTGAGGTCCTGTTTCCAAGAAGATATACCAGGCGACTTCTTCGACGAATTAAATCCAAACTCCCCTGACAACTGAACAGTTATAACTTTAACCAAAGTCTCAAATCAACTTTTGAACGAAAACACCACAATCTGTAATGATGTAAAGTGTATATAGGTCTTAAAATGAAATGCCTACATTTATATTATTTGTGTGACATTTTGAACTGTGACTGTTAGTCAGAAAATGTGACATACTCCAGAAGTTGAGTTCCATCAGCTAGGTTACAACTCCTGTCGATTTAAAAACAACATCTACCCTCTGCTTATTGGATTTAGACTCTTCAAACTGGTATCTGTTAGGTTTTAATCGAAACCCAGGTATAGGGTCTAACAAAGACATCATTCCTTTTTGTACCGGTATTTCAATATGACCAACCTAACACCCGGTTAGTTAATCTCTCACCTGACAGGAATATCAAAATCTTGTACCTAAAAATGTCTTCTCTTGACGCACTCAGACCCTTTAACTCCGATCGAAGTATCTACTATAGTTTAAGCAAAATGTATCTTTCTTTCAGTCAACCATACTCTCATTCTCCTCAGGGGACATACCCATTGGTTGATTTCTATATCTTTTTAAAATACCACTTTGTGGCTTGTTTATTCTTAACATATACAGAATATCGTGCTACATATTCTCTATTCCATATACATGGCTATTACATTAGCTCGTATTGTTTGTGCAATATCCATAACAACTTTTTTAAGATCTTTTCAGAAATTTGTCTCTGGAAATTTATCTGGAGCACGAGAAGACTATTCCGCTTTAATTATGCGACATCCCTGTGCCTCGGTGATTTATATTTACAAATATGACACAGAGTTACATTCGTTTTTATTATTAATTTCATAAAACATAATCACACAGTGATGTTGATTTATTAAGATAAAGACAATGAGTCGTCTCATATATTCTAAATAAATCTCAGACCGTGCAAGTTTCTTAATAAAGATCTTAGTATTTATTTATATATGATACGCTCTTTCCGAATGTCAGGTCAATTGCAGCTTATTATTATTCATATGGCTTGTTACTAGATTTTCCAAGACCACAAAATTGTTCGTCAAAGACGAAAATTTAATGGCGCGTATGTACACCTGACAAGTTTACAGGTCCTATTTGTTTAAACAAAATAGGGTCACAAAGCATTTCGTGCTATAAAATCCGTCCACAATTGATTTCACCGCATCAATTGATCAAATACCCTTTAGTTGTATGAATCAGAAACTCCGTACGACGAACCCGTTATTACCAACGACTGGAATATGTTCAATGGCAATCCAAATTATATAACATACTTTAACTATTTTATTTGTACTGTGAATTGTAAATTATTTTTTCATCAGCACATCAATGTGAATAAATAAGATTAAAAAAAAAACAAAAACAAAAAAACAAAAACAAAAAACAAAGTTGCTTGGTACGGCGGCTCATAGGGGACATGAATTTCTTTTTTTGTGTTTTGCATTATTGTGTTTTTAAATTTCTTCCTACCGCGAAATTCATTTCCATCCGCCCTGAAATTGAGTTCGTGCCTGAATGGTCATGCAAAACCTTGTAGACCTTCAACTGCAACGGTTTAACCAATCCCTTGAAACTGCATGTTTTCATTAAAGTGCTGAATATGTTGTCTCCGATAAACTGTCTTTATAAGGTTTTTCGATTTTGTCCGAAACAAATGAATCTGTATTAGCAGGGTATTTAAATGTATGTCTTTGAAATGTTGGAAATTACCATATGTAGACTAGAAAAGTAAATGTTGCTTGCCTGCATACAAATATATACATAGTATGCACGTTAACTTACATAACAACCCAACTAGTGAGCTACCCGCTGGAGGCAAGCAATTGTTTTTCGTTTTGTACAATAAGCATCTATAACAAAATGAAACATATTAATGGCTTGTATGGCAAATCAGAAGTTTGTAAATTTTGATAATCTAACAATCAATGTAATAATATCCAAAACAACAAGCCACTGGCATAAACCGAGGTTCGATTGACTATTAAAATACATATAAACACCATATAAATATGCCCATGCTTTTCAATTATTGAGACTTAAAAACGATCTCTGGAATGAGATAGAAAGGTTGTGACGAATAAAACCAAGAAGTTATTTATAAATAAGAAGTGGGTTTTAGCCATGCGCATTGGTTGTGGTTTTTAATTCACAGTCACACCTCCTTTTCGTGGTAGTTCATGGCTGGTTGCCGCCATTGTTAACATAGCTTGTATTTTATTCCGAATTGGTTAATTGGTCAATGAATATTTGTATGGTTAGGCTGCATGGTTAAGTTGGACAGACTAGGAAACTTGTACTAGAATCAGCTAAAGAATCAAATTTGTTATTGTTGCGACATTGCAGATTTCAGCAAAATTTACACTGAAATAAATCAGACGTGAAGAGCTTTGCATTGTTGGAAAGTTTATCTTCCCCCAGTTAAGACACTATAAACAGATATGAAAATCCCGACTATACATAGAAAGAACAGACAAACAGACACGCTTACGATAAAATAAACCTGATATAGTTTATATTTGACTTTTGTTTTTACAATAAATAAATAAAACATATATTGATTGCAAAGATAACAGGTCAATATATATATTTACCTGGTGAACAACACAATTTCTTTATTATCCAGGTCCTTATTGTTTATAATACATTTCTAATTTGTGATGTTACTTTGCACACAATATTTTTAGCACACAGAAAGAAAAAGAAACGTAATTCTTACAAAAAATTCTACATAAATATGCCATAAACTTAAAAGTGCCACCAGCATTGCAGGAAATAATTCCCAACAAAAAAATTGAATTTTATATTGGTACAATTGTGGAGATTTTATGGCTTTTTGTATATACATTGTTACCATATACATTGAACAGTACGCCACTAAAGAGTGTATTGCACAACCCTTAGACGAAGGAATGCAATGCTGTTGTATATTTTGCATAAAATTATTATGTAGAGACAATTTTACAGCATATTGAGACGAGTAAATCTCAAAGCTAGAAATATTTTTTTGTGAAAAAACATCAAAAATCAACAAAAGAGCGAGGTCCAAGGTACGTTACCGCAAGGCTGAAGCTCTCAGGGTAACGAAATCCAGAGCGTCAGTCGCGGGTCGTTTTGGAAATATAATCTGAGCGAAGACGTTGATAGCATTACTACTATACGATCAAAAAGTACCGATGACTTTCACGAGTTTTGGCTTTGGATAGGTCTATTTTTGCATATTGCGTTAAAGTTTTTTTAGATCTCGTAAGACGCAGTATTGGCTATCTCGGAGCAAAAATCTGCCGATCTAAAAATATTTAAACGTCTCATGAAAAAATGGGACGGTCCCAGCTGCTCATGTAGTTTGTGTTTCCTGAACATTTAAGTAAGACCATTTTATACTATTCTATGTAATGTATTTTGTTTTGTTTTTATGATATATATTTTGTGTATATTATATATTTACAGATTTTTATATATAACTCTTATGCATTGTGTGTATGGTATGTATTTTATGTATTTTGCATATTTTATGTACTTTGTACCTTTCAACATAAGCTGTGTATTTAATATGTCTGTATTTATTTTTTATGCTTTATGTATTGGGTGTATATCTATGTACATATTTTAAGTATCAGCATGCATATTGTGCACATAGTAAGTATTGTATGTTCTGTAGGTAGTTTTAATACTAATTAGATCTACAAGTCATGTATAGTTATCAATGTTGTATATAATGATGTTATATGGTAATTATGATTGCTATTTTTACTATTTTTATTATTATCGTTACTATATTATTATGTATATGTCGGATCAATAGCTTCCAGCTAATGTTTTTACTTGTAACCAGAAGTCGAGTTAATGGACTTCTGTTGTAACTGATTTCCGACTTTAAATAAAATTTGAAACTGAAACTGAAACGGACTTTAACCGTAACCACGTCAGTTTGAATTTAGTTATGTCATAAACTAGTAAAATTGTGTGTAAAGCCATTTTGGCCTTTACTCTTCACATACATCTTCTATACGTTGCCCTCCACAAAAGCTAGGGCAACTGTTGCAACAGAATGGACCCTCAGCGCCAATCGACTTCTAGTACAGAAACCTTTCTTCCTCGGATTGATACTTTTTACATCCTCTAACAAGACACTCACGTAATAATTATTACACGAAGCGGCGTCACACACAGTGTTTATCTTTAGAAGTTACCGGTTGGTGCATCCATGAACTTTCCGACCACAAAAAAATGGTTATCACCAATCATTTTATCGACATTGCTACCATCGCAAAAGACTATAGACAAAAACCGGTACATCCGTCATGTCAGATAAGACGTCTATTAAAGTGTTATGTTAAAGTTACGTTTTTTAAAAATGTTTAGAGTAAGTTGAGGGTCAAGTTTAATCTTAGGTTTGGTGTTAGGTTTAGGGTTGGATTAAGGGTTAGAATTAAGATTAGTGGTTTAGTATCAGCATTTAATAATGACCCTCGCTCATAACTAGGAATTCACTTTTTGTCTTACATTAGGACACACACAAAAAAACAACACAAAAAACAATTGGCTACAACAGCATTATTGCAAGATTGAGTCAGTTCAAATAACTCGCTGACATGGGCAATTGTCATTACCAGATCTAAATTATAGCTCCTCAGTATTGCCTTGCCGCGGAAATAGGTGGGACAAAATCTTATCCCAATTAGTTTTCGATTGGTTGGTCAGCACTGGCCAATCACGAATTTTTTCCTGAAAATTTGACGAGAACAAAGTAACGGCTGTCACTGAATCAGCGTATAGATAGGTATATTGTGTTATTTCATTAGACAGCTGAAACATTCCATGAATCCCAAAGAGCTGGTCGTCACGGAACGCTGTTTACGTTAGGATTATACCAGATTTAATTGGGACACAAATACATGGGGAGATAACAAAGACCTGGTTCTAATCACATTGATCAACCCAGCTTCGCAAACGTACATTATAAGATTCCCCTATCCACTTGATAATGTCTTCTTCCAAAGTGTGTCCGGATTCTTCGCCTTCGTCTACCCCTGGGGCGATGCTCATTTCGAAGATACCCGTGACTCTGTACGCCATGGGTGTATCGTCCATTGCTTAATGTACCATTTTGTCCAAACCCATGAGTTCCAAATAACCCACTTGCTGTGTTAAAACCTCGATATCCCCAATTAGCCATGTTACCACCAACAAGGAGTCGCCTTTGACGAGTGCCCCCCGGAGCAGTGAAATAAGCTGATGGGGGATCCCGGCCGCTTTCCGACGAGGGAACAACAATTGTTGATGACATCGATATTGTCCCTGGAATGTATAATAAAGAATAACAACGTAAACTGAGAGTACGAGATTATGTAAACAATAACCTTCAATTTGAAAAAAAGTTCGGTTTCGCATCCCAGACAATAGATACTTGTTGGGAATATTGTAAAGGCTGGATGCATGAATGTCACTGATAGAGTTGTAGTGTTCATGGGGAGGTTTGTGGTGATTATTGGTAGAGATGGAGTCATTGTGGTCAGGTTTGTGGAGATTATAGGTAAGGTTGTAGTAATCACAGTCAGATTTGTGCTGCTTGTGGACAGCTCTAGGTGTAGTGATCGTTGTCAGGGATTTGGTGATTATGGTGATGTGAGGGTGGTCATCAGTTATGGTGACTGATGAGTCTGTATAAACATCGGGTATTGCTGATCGTGGACTGTGCTGATGGTGAATATGCCTGACCAGGGTGGAGCTGGTAGAGGTTGTGGTAAATGGTAAGTATGCCTGGTCAGAGCAGTGGTGATGATTTGTTGTGCTAATGGTGTGTATGTCTGACCAGGGTGGAGCTGGTAGAGGTTGTGGTAAATGGTGAGTATGTCTGGTCAGAGCAGTGGTGGTGATTTGTTGTATTAATGGTGTGTATGTCTGACCAGGGTGGAGCTGGTAGAGGTTGTGATAAATGGTGAGTATGCCTGGTCAGAGCAGTGGTGATGATGTGTTGTGCTAATGGTGTATATATCTGACTAAGGTAGAGATAAGCATGGATAGTGCTGGTTGGTTAGCCTGTCAGACCATGGGTTATGTAGACTGGAGAGTTTGTCTGATCTGGGTATTGCTGATCCTGGGTTTTGCTGACTGATTAATATGTCTGAATAGAGTATAAGTGACCATGGGTTGTGTTGACTGATGATTATGTCTAATAAGGGCCATGGTGTTCATATATTGTGCTGACTGGGGTGTATGTTTGACTAAAATAGGAATGATAATGTGTTATGGTGACTGGTGAGCATGTCTCACCAAGGAAAAGAGTGGTCATGGGTTTTGCTGACAGATGATTTTGTCTGACCAGGTAAGGATGACCATATGTTGTAGTGGCTGGTGAACATGTCTGAGCAGGGATAAGGGTGGTCATGGGTTATGCTGACTGATGATTTTGTCTGACCAGGTTTGGTTTACCATGTGTTGTAGTGGCTGGTGAACATGTCTGACCAGGGATAAGGGTGGTCATGGGTCATGCTGACTGATGATTTTGTCTGACCAGGTTAGGTTTACCATGTGTTGAAGTGGCTGTTGATCATGTCTGACCAGGGAAAAGGGTAGTCATGGGTTATGCTGAATGATGATTTTGTCTGGCCAGGTTAGAGTTGACCATGTGTTGTGGTGACTGGTGATCATGTCTGACCAGGTAAAAGGTTGGTCGTCGGTTATGCTGACTGATGATTTTGTCTGACCAGGTTAGAGGTGAGCATGTGTTGTGGGGAAAGATGAGCATGTCTGACCAGGTAAAAGGGTGGTCATGGGTTATGCTGACTGATGATTTTGTCTGACCAGGGTAGAGTATATCTAAACATGTTAGTGGTGATCAGGGTAATGGTGATCATGAATGGGGTTGTGCTGTGTTGTGAGTCAGTCCGACCAGTCACCAGGGTATTGGAGAGTATTTTCAGGATAGTGGCTAGTGTAACCATGGCAGTGGCAAGCATGGTCAGGATAGTGGTGGTGAGAAAGGTAAGATTGAAGGTTAGTCTAACCAGGGTAGTGACGACACTAAGGTCAGGAATGACTCAGGATACGGCCACAGCGGTCCCTGTAACCAGAGAAGTGGCGATTATGGCCAGTGTAATGCTGAGTGAAAATATAGACAGGGTTCTAGCGTTGTTGTAAATAGGTCCTTAGTTGTGGAGAGATTGGCGTAAGAATTCTTATCTTTGTTTGGAAGTTTATTTATAAGTGGTTGCTATATATCAGACCTTTTAACTTCCGTGAATAATTAAATAAACCCTTGTATAAAGCTTAAAACACAGGATATGAAATAATGTTCAGCTTTATCAACCTGATTTTTAGGGCTAAACGAGAACGGTAGTAATCATGGTGGTTTCGATGTGGTCATCATGTTCCTCAACTCAAGAGCTCTGGTGGTCGTGGTGGGGCTGTTGTGGCCATGATTGGGGTTGCAGTGGTCATGCTGGGAGCTGCAGTGGTCATGATGGGAATGTAATGGTCATGCTGGGAGGTTGCAGTTATCATTCTGGGGGTGTAATGGTGATGATGGGAATGTAATGGTCATGCTGGGAGGTTGCAGTTATCATTCTGGGGGTGTAATGGTCATGATGGGAATGTAATGATCATGCTGGGAGGTTGCAGTAATCATTCTGGGGCTGAAATGGTCATGATGGAGCTGTAATGGTCATGATGTGGCTGTTATGGTCATGGTGGGGCTGTAATGGTCGTGGTGGGGCTGTTATGGTCATGGTGGGGCTGTAATGGTCGTGATGGGGCTGTAATGATCATGGTGGGGCTGTAATGGTCGTGATTGGGCTGTAATGGTCATGATATCGAATGAGGTGGTCAAGATGTGAGCCTTGGTGGTCTTGGCTTTAGACATGCTAACAACAGAACCACGGAATCAGCAACTGCTGTACGGGCATCGTACCATTTCTTAAAATATTAATTTGCGGGTCAACCTTACAGTCGCAGGCAGCTAATTTCACCAAAAAATGTCACCAAAACTAATTAAAATCAAGCCCGGCAAGCTCTCTGTGTTTAGTTCCTCACAATCAACAAAGCCTTAAGATCTGATTCCAAGTACGTTGTAAAACATCCCAAATTGTAATCTAAGAGGCTCTGCTCCACTACAAATTGTTAGATGTAGGCGATGTGAAATATAGTGCTCAAAAGCGACTTTATTCTGGTGCCCCTACTCTATCTATGTGCCAAATCGGTCACTTAATGTCATGAAAGACATATCCTCGACCTACATGCATGGTAAGCTACCTACCAGAATTTAAGCTCTGATGTCTGCTGTTTTGTCCACTGGGGTAAGGATGTGCCATAGGCCTATATCCAGTTCTTGTGTGCAAGGGTATGCTTGGGGCAATGTCAACAGAGGATACACTTGTACTGGGACTTATCATAACTCCATTTGAACGCTGGTGTGATGCGGCAGATGGCGGGAAATAGAATATTGGATTAGATTTGTAGGCACTCTCCGCACCCGGAAATTTCTTGTTGAAATGAATTGGTCGGTAGAAATGTCCATGAACGCCGACGTATTTTTGATGCGATGAAAGCCGCGGAGGGTAACGTCCCGGTCCATTGGAATGGGACTTTATTCGAAGGTCAGCTGATGAATCATGGGATTTATATTTGGTTCGATTTGGTTTCCTGACAGAGTTTACCGGATATGGATTCTCTAGATCTTTGAGGGAAGTTCCTTTTGTACGTGTTATACAGAGACAACCTAGGGCTAAACAAATTGATACAACCAGAAAGAGAGCACCTATAACTGCAGGAAGCGTTTGGCCTAAACTCGTGGCACCGGGTGATTCTGCTATACCTGTAGAGAGGAAATAAAACAACAAAAGTCCGTTAAGGCATGATTAACTTTTTTTTTTTAGGAAAAAAACAGTTGATTTGATATGATTACGGATCAGCGGCTATCTATACAGATGCTTTTGTTGATACCGCTGACTTGTGTCGCTGGTTGTCTCCACGATTGGCACTACAGCGTTACCTCGGACAGGGTAAATCAGGTCGTACCAATTTGGGTGTTCAACACTACAGATGTTTGTATCGAATCTAAACAACTTTTTCTGTAACAAATCAAAGTATGTGTGACGATTTAGACCAGAAACATCTAATAGAAGATTTCAATTGGATGTTTTAAAGTAGACCTAATTTGCCAATCCTCGAGAAACGGGCATACTTTTATCAGCGGAAATGAATGAAGCATTTTGGTATATCCGATAATTAATGAGAGTATTTTTTTCACGGCTTACACTAAATCTTCTCTGATTGAAATGAAGCCATCATTCATGTTGAATTCTTCGATCATATAATATTTAGAAATAGTGGCATCAGCATTAATATGCATGACATGAGGCCAATCTAAAAATCATATTAATTTTTCTGTTTAATAAACACAGATATCATTTCAACTCGACATTTATCTTACATATTTAAATTTTTCCGTTAAGATGTGTAGGCCTATTTCATTCAAGCATTTTATACGCGATACACACGTGTCATACGTACTAAAATAATGACATGACGGGTAATTTAGAAAGCGTATACGTGTTAATACAGCTTCTAAATGTCCCCTTCACTTATTACCCCTTTAAATGTGAACCATATAACCTACATATGGCTGTTTTAATATTAGTTATACCTTGTGTTGTTGGCAATGATCCTACATAGATGTCTTGTTAATATTATTGTGTCGTGTGTTATGGCTGTCTTGCTATGTGTCTTGTGTCTTAGGTTATGAATATCTAGTGATCATGAATGTGTCTTAGCCTAGGGGTGTAACACACCATATGGTACAGAGAACAAGACCAATACAACACACACCACATGGTACAGAGAACAAGACCAACTTAACACACTCCAAATAGTGAGGGGAACAAGACCAGCATAACATATACCACATGATACAGAGAGCAAGGCCAATATTACACACTCCACATGGTACAGATAACAAGCCAAAATAACACACACCACAGGGTACAGAGAACAGACAAAACATAACACTGCGCAAGGTAGAGAAAACAAGACCAACATTACACACACCACATGTGAAGAGAACAAGACCAGCATAACACACACCACGTGGTACAGGGCACAAGACAAACATTACACATTATACATGGTAAAGATAGCAAGACCAGTAACACACATCACAAGGTAACACACATAACAAGACCAACATTACACACACCACATGTGAAGAGAACAAGATCAACATAACACACAACACATGGTACAAGTCAAAAGACAAACATAACACAAAACACATGGCACAGGGAGCAAGACCAACATAACACACGCTGCATGGTACAGAGAGCAAGACCAACATAACACACGCCGCATGCTACAGAGAGCAAGACCAACGTAACACACGCCGCATGGTATAGAGAGCAAGACCAACATAGCACACGCCGCGTAGTACAGAGAGCAAGACCAACATAACACGCTCTACATGGTAAAGAGAGCAAGACGAACATAACACACACCACATGGTACAGGGAGCAAGACGAACATAACACACGCCGCATGGTACAGAGAGCAAGACCAACAGAACACGCTCTACATGGTAAAGAGAGCAAGACGAACATAACACACACCGCATGGTACAGAGAGCAAGACCAACATAACACACACCACATGGTACCGGGAACATTACCAACATAACACACGCCACATGGTACAGAAAAAAGGGCCAACATAACATACACCACACGAAACCAAATACTGAATGCACAAATGAACTGACAAGGTTGTGAACATGTGTACCATATGTGTTTTTCCTTTGTACAAAGGTCTAAGGCCAAATGAGTTCAATACAATTATTATTATTATTATAACACGCACCATATGGTACAGGAAAAATGGCCAACATAACACACACCACACGGTACCGGGAAAAAGACGAACATAACACACACCACGCGGTACCGGGAAAAAGACAACCAAAACACGCATCGTACAAGGAGTCATACCAACATTCACCAAAGGCACGAAAAACACCAATGCAGAAAGTATAAAGAAGACAACAAAATTTCCTAAAAAATAAGGAACAAAGACCAAGAAAACCAAAACATATACGTCATGGTACAAGCAACGAAGTAGATACAATGCGGTGATAGCTGTGGTGGCTTTGGTCCTTTTATGTTGTTTTGCACAGTGTTGATTTAATGTATTTGCTCTGCATTCAGACATGTTGATCGAAAGAAAACCCTGGTTACAATTTTGTATCCTTATATTAAACATTACGTGTTATTAACCATGTTCAAATAACTGTAATATAAAAGGTACATAGACTGGTGTAAATTTGACAAGGTATGTATTACTATTAGTTAACATCACACACTATTGAAGACTAACCTGCGTTCTGCTGCAGTCCTTCTGCCAATTCTATAAGACCAGATAAAAAGCAAACAGCATCCAGGCCGTGGACCAGATGGGTAAATTCAGACATTTTACACAAATATACTTGTTAACATAGTTGCAAAACACACATGACTTGTTTTTTTTCTTCTCAAAAGCTAGGCGCAAACATCACTGCCTAGATAACTAGACTGATTGAACGTGGGTTGTTACGGGTCTTCTTCTTACCTGGCTGGCCTTACCTAACAATCACACCTACACGGCTATATAGTTTGATTCTTTGTGGTATCGGAAATATGTTAGCCTGTTCAATTTGGTGACACATTTAACAAGACGAATGTAGTATGCTTTAATTTTGCCGTTTTATAAATACTGATTGAGTGATTAATGGACTTAATGGATTAATGACTGATTGATTGACTGCTTGATTGATTGATTGATTGATTGATTGATTGATTGATTGATTGATTGATTGATTGATTGATTGATTGATTACTTACTGCGTCATGTTTAAATACTGTAGTACATGGTATATCTACAGACTCAGTATAGGTTACCCCAGATTGCCGTTTTATACTATTACTTTTCTAGAACAGCATTATTTAAATAGATACACATTAACGATATTGTCGGCATCTATCTAAAATAGAATATAGTCTATAGAGAGAAATCATGTTTTCAACGTATGTGAAAGAAAGCTCAACAATGGCTGTTTTATGAGCAGAACGCATAGCACGGCTCCAACAAAAAGTGATACAGATTTTCCTATTCATCGAATCATATTCTCTTATATCGGTCGTCTCGAATTTCTGTTTGGTGGATTCGCCAAATGTTTACGTAGCGCAGAAGTCCGCTCACTTGAAACGAGTCGCTCGGTAATGGAAAGACAACACAGTCATAAAACCTGTTATGTTAGTTAGACAAGTTTATCATTTTAAAAAATACAGGTGGCAGTACACAAATGGTTGTTTGCACGTAACCAACTTTATTAGGGACGGGAGTGGCAAATGTATGGGTGCACACAAATAACATATTGCTTGTGTGAGTATCTGATCGACTTTAATCACTGGTAGGCCCCATTTGATTATTACATCATAACTACAACAGGGCCCATGTTGGCTATGAGGGGTACAGTTCCTTTTTATTTTATTTTTTCAGTCAAAATACTTCTGCCTCAGTTGGAATATATTCATCTAGGTATATATAACGTCTTCTCGAGTTGAAATATTTCTTAACGTAGATATTCTATTTTTACTGAAGGTAAAAATTTTACTATCTACGTGGGTATAGTTTTTAACAGTTAAAATATTTCACTCTAGTTTATATAATTTCGACTCTTGTTGAAATATCTCCACTTACGCAGATATTATTTAAACCTAGGTTAAAATATTACTACCAAATAACATAATATTTCTACAGAAGTTAAAATAATTCACAGAGGTATTTATTCTTTTTACTCAAGTAAAAATATGTTCACCGAAGTAAAAAATAATTTCTATTGGAGTTATGAACTATTTTCACCTAACTGATTAATTGGTGTTTTACGCCGTGAACAAGGGTAATTCACTTTTATGATGGCGGTGCACTACAACAGTAATTCACACTAGCCCAATTTGTTTTGCTTTGCTTGAAATTATATATTCCTGCAGTGTTAAATAAAGAAAGCATTGAAATGTACAAAGAAGCTCCCCTTAGTCGGAGGTCTCAGTTGAAATTATTTCTATATAAGGTAAAATACGCCCATCTAAGTAAAAAAAAATTTTTTATGTTAATTAATATTATTTATTTGTATTTCAAATTAACTAGGTTTAACGGTTGTACGGACAAGCGGTTATATTAGGTGCCAATGAAATATAACGCCAGATTAAAAAAAAGTTTTTATGCCACAATTATTTAACTATGTAAAGCGTTTCTTTTTCCGGGATATAAGTAACCTTACTATAATTACGCTGGTTCATATAGCAAAGCTTTTCCGGTAAAGAGCCGCGGAGTTAGGCTCTAGACAAATTTCTATTGGTTGATCTGGTCACATGAGCATACAGTCCCCTCGTCTAAGTTTGCTCCGCAATTTTGCAAACCTGTATGCTCATGTGACCAGATCAACCAATATAATTTTGTGTGAGTCTAGAGCCTAACCCCGCGTCCCTTTACATGGAAAGCTTTGCTATATGAATCAGCGTAGTCAGTTTGGCTACTGTAAGCCGATCGCTGGTTATACGAGCGTATACTATAATAGTCTATGCGGTTGTTCCAATTTCTTTGAATGTCGCACGCACATGCATTACTATAGATATACACCCCAAAAATCTTTATACATACTTTGCTACCTTCTTTCCATTTAACTCTTCCGGGTTTATCATATCTATTCTTCCATTTAACAAACCAGATCGCCACATATTTGTTTATTATTTAACAACCGAAATTCTGAACTACTGTCATTGGTGCTGTCAGGGAATCTTCATCGCTCACAAAAGCGTTGTATCGTCAGCATATTTCGTTATGCAGGTCCTTTTTTCAATTTCTGATTCTTTATCCTTAATATCTGTCTATTGTTCAATTTTGACATCAGATCTGCTGCTAAAATAAAAAATACAAAATAAAGACTGAGTGGGTAGCCCAGTTTTATTCCTTTATATATTAATCGGTCTTTATAAAGGCATATATATACGTAAGTGCAATACTTTTCGGTGTAGCAAACTTCAAAAAGGCTGGTATTCAAACAATTTGGTGGTGTGAGTTGAAAAGGCTCGAACAGGGCAAGTTATGTGTGATATTATGGAGGAGGTTAGGCAACCCAACCACAGCGTGACTACTTTCTTGGTTTTGATTCAAGCAGAAGCGACCGATGCGTGGGTTTGAGTTTGCTATCTGTCTAGTTTATGCGTTAAACGAGAAGTATGGAAGCCCGTTCTAAGTTCATAAATACATCTCACAACAACCTCGCCATTCAACATACAATGTGCCGCAATTCAGTGTCCTACTTTATATCCCTCGTTTAACAACCTAACAACTGACAAATCATTCTTGAATAGTGGTGTTTAGCGGAGTAAATCCAATATGTCGTTTTATACTCATAGGCTTACTACTCGCCGGACAGAACCAAAACAAACAAAAACTGACTTTTCTACATTCATTCAGAGCAGGGTTAATGCTCTGCGTGTCATGAAAAACTTTAAGAAAATTTAAAAAAAGAAGAAAAAAGAAGCAAAATAGCAAGCAGGTTCACCACATTAAAAAAAAATATATGCTCAAAATCCCAGTCAAATCACCTTTTCCTAATTATATTTAAGAATAGTTTCTCTTTCAAAGAGTATAAAAGTTATGGTGTTTATCACCATATTGGTGCAGCATTCAATGTCGGTCATATTTTAGTAAAAATTAGTGAAAAACAAGCACAGCTATGTTATAAACAGAAAAGTTTGAAGTAAATATTGGATTTGGGTGATGGCCATTTTAGTTTGAGGAATTAGGTGAAATGCAATCCAATCTGTCTGAACTACAGGGCACTATTTTCCAAGTTTGAAATAAGTCCGTGAATTTGTTCTCAAGTCTTGTGTTCACAACACTTTTGTTTTACGGAATTTGGAGAAATGAAATCACATCCTTTGACCTAACGAGAGGAAGCTATCGTACAAATTTCAAGTTATTCAGTGAATTTGTTCTCAAATTATCATGTTCACAACACAAAGGCGTGAGTATTGAAAAATTATGTTATGACGGCCATATTGTTTTCCGATCTTTGGATATGTTTTAATAGGAAGAGGCTAACTTCCAGGTTTCAAGTTTTTTTATCCCAAGTTATCCTGTCCACAACCCAAAGGCGTGAAAATTATAAAATTATGTTATAACTACCATATTGTTTTTCTGTAATTTGATTAAATGCCGTCCTATCCTATGTCTTAGTATAGGAAGAAAGTTACTTACAGGTTTCAAGTTAATCTGTGAATTTTATCCCAACTTATCCTGTTCAAAACACAAAGGCGTGAAAATTATAAAATTATGTTATAACGACCATATTGTTTTTCTGTAATTTGATTAAATGCCGTCCTATCCTATGCCTTAGTATAGGAAGAAAGTTACTTCTAGGTTTAAAGAGAATCTGTGAATTTTATCCCAACTTATCCTGTTCAAAACACATAGGTCTAAATATTGTAAAATTATGCAATGACGACCATTTTGTTTTACAGAATTTCATCTTTGAATGGCGTAAGTCCTTGCAGTAAAACAAACAAAGGGCTTCATATATATCGTGCAAAGGAGGAAGGGGGGTCCGATGAACTCATAATAGACATTGAAACGTTGCCTCAGAAATAAATGAGAAGTTGCCATCCATATAGTGTTTGGCCTTTTTACAGAATTGATTGAAATTCAATCCCATCTGTTCTCTTAATAGGAGGAGGCTATATTTCAAGCTTCAAGTTAATCAGTGAAGTTATTCCCTACTCATATACTAAAGGCACGGTTATTTTAAAACTATGTAACAATGGCTATTTCGTTTTACGGAGTTTGGTGAAAGGCAACCCCCTCAGTAGTCTTAACAGGAATAAAGCTACATACCAAATTTGTAGTTAATCGGAAATTTGTTTTCAAACTAGCGTGTTTACAAACACGTGTAACGGACGGGAACGCCTAGTAGCTTTTCTAAGCCCCCACTATCACCTACTATAGTACTTGTGGACAAAAAGCCTGATCAAAATAAAATAATGACACCAAGCAGAGAATCCTTCTTAAAAAAGTTGCAGAGCTTTTACATAATTGTAGTGCTTTCTTAGGTTCTGACTATTCAAAGTTAGCACAGGTTATCTATCAACTGCATGCTGTTTTAGGTACAGGTACAAGCATGGACTTATGAACTTATCTTTGTGTAATTATTGATATATTCTTTGTGAGAATATCATTTTATGTATTATCCATTATGCTCTGTCCGCCGTCAACAGTTGTAACCAAATCTGACATGATAGGCTTTTGTAAGCTAAAAAGTAATAAAAGAATGTTAACATACGAATTGTAACTTGGTCTACATATGGTAGCATTTTCATGATCCGATTAGACCTATTAAAAAACATTGGGGGTGGGACCATCCGTGGATCACGGACATAATACTAACTTTTTTGTTTGATAGGAGAGGGGTGCTGGCATGGATGCTACGTCTTTGAGTTGTCCTGTAAGTTTGGGAATGTCTCACAACATCTGAGTTAAACTCGTATCAACACAATGGACATTCGTCCTATTTTTTACTTTTAGATATCTACTTAGTGAAATACTTAGGAGTGATTTGATGTTTGCTTGTAGGTGTGCGGGGGTGTGGACGGGGTGTACATGACGATTGAGTGGTAACGGGGTTCTTAAACACCAATAAACCCATTGTGCAACACGTTTAAGTTCGTTTCTTGTGGCACTATACCCGAAATATGTCACAGCGTTGATACTTGAGATCTATTTTCTATATACAGGGTGGCTGAAGTACGGTTGTACCAAAGGGTCTCGGCGTAGGAGAAGTTCCCGCCCTTTATGTATGTATCCAGCAAACGCACTACGTAGCTGCAACGTTGTATACCAGCAATACATTGGTAACGTTGCACAGTAACCAAATAATGACTATACTGCAACATAAATCTACACTGAAATTTAGTTGTTACTTTGTACCAGTTGATACAACGTTATTATAACGTTGTCAAAACTTCACAGGAAAACGCTGTAGTTTAACGTTGTAACGACAAAAATCGGCGCATTGTGACTTAGGTGTGATTTGATAGCGTTTTGTACAACGTAATTACAATTTTGGGAAATTTTGTAACAACAATATTACAACGTAGCTATAACGTTTCTGTTTCGTTGCCGTGTGGTTGTATTCCAAGGTTATGGCAACATAACTGGTAGTCCATAAAGTCCGTAACAACAACGTAAAATCGTACTAACAATACCAAATCAAAACGTTGTCGCAACGTTGTTTGGCTTGCTGGGTAATAACTGTTACATGTATGGCAAGCCGTGGAATTCTTTTCCACATAAGTATTTCACATATGCGGAAAATAAATTTTATTTTAAATATGTAACAAAGCTTTCCACTTATCACTGAAAAAACTGAGAAATGATTTCTCCCCACAGCAAAGGACCGTATTCAACCTTCATTTTGCTGCTATCGTCTTGTGAAGATTTCAAGACGAATACAAAGACTATAGGAATATATTCCACATGCTGTGCAAGTTAAGCCTAAGCAGGGCACACTCCCAAGTCGAAATGATCAGGAATTATGCACTGTAGCGAGATTACAACAACAACAACAAAGCAAAGCGCAGACAGTGACCTATGCTGTATGTAGGTTGAGTGCAGATTGCAAAGAGTCGAACATTCGCATATTTACAGCCAACAATACAAAACCATACATTCCATTATGAAAATGCCAATTAAAGTGACAAATAAAGAGTGAATATTATTTTTGGCGACGGGTTTATTCTTATTCAGTATTTTTATTGTAGTCTACATCATTTTATTTTCCCGACGAATCAGACGTAGTAATGCTTCTCTTCAGAATCGGTCGCAATTGTACGCCTATTAAACAAATGTAGTTTTCCTGATTTATTTTTCGCTAGAAAATAACAAATGCTTTGCGAAACGCAGAGGGTGGATGTGCTTCTGATCAGATTGTACTTTTTGAACAAATTCATTGCCGCTAAATACAGGCTGTGAGGGAGAAATCAGTAATTGAGGTCGTGAATGCTTTTATTTCACATATCCAAGAAAGACTTTCAAGCCCTTTTTATTTGACAGATTTCCACATATGAAGAATAAATGCTTACTTTAGATATGTCGAGTTCTAGTTCACATATGTTGAATTCTTTTTTATATAAGTGAATTTCTTTTCAACTTATGTAAAATAAATAATTTCACATATATAAAATTCTTTTCCACATATGTCGAATTCTTTTCCACATATGTTGAAATTCTTTTCCATATATATGAAATTCCTTTTTCACATATTTAAAATGAACTCATTTGTTTTACATATGTGGAAAATTTCACATGTGTTTAACAATTTCACAAATGTGGAAAAAAATTAAACATATGTAGAATAAAGATAGAAGTGATAAAACCGCTTACCATACACAGACCCAGATTTTTACTGGTTTGGATGTAGATATATGGAAGATCAACAAGCAAACATCATGGTCCGATCTATATCCAAACGAATAAGGAGTGTTTTCCTCGATTGTTCTTTGTGTAAAAGATCGTGGGATGAGACAAAGAAAAAGTGTCTACAGACAATAAAAATCCCGAAGGATGAATTCTCGAATACAATTATCGTGTAAATGTAAATATGGTTAGAATTGTTTAACTTTTTATTGATATATTACTATTTCTATAAGGTGGACTTCATCATTATATTACACTTTTTAGTATTTTATTGCTTTGTAAGTATGATTAAAGTATGGAGATACTAGTACTCCCAGGTCCCTCCGAGTTCACAAAACTTTAAAATGATCCCACCCATGCTGACTCATCTTAAATCTCACGAAATATCAATTTTAAAAACATCTACCTAGCGTTGTTTACACTTATTTTAAAATGTTAAGAAACGAAAATCAAACAAATACGAGATACAAGATAAAAAAAAATTGGGAAATTTAAACGATAACATGAGCTTTTCTTCTGACAAGGTATTGTAAAAAAAAAAAACGTATTGCAACAACTAGTTACGGTATGCTTAGGTTTTGGACTAAAGGGAGAAACAATTACGGCTGTTAATCTGTCAGGACAAAACAACAGTAAAACTCTCGGAAGTGTGACGTTTGATCTTGGAAGTTGTTTGACCCGACCCGTCTTTGAAATCACGGACGCTTTACTTGATCAGGTAACTTGGAAGTTGGGAGTTGAAAACTGTTGGGCAAAGGACTGCCTCTGAATCAGAAATTATATTGAATCTGTTTGGCTTCTTAATTTGATTTTAACACTCTGCGTTCTTTACTTTGAATATTCACGCAGTGTTCCTAACATTAAGTATGCGCTATCGTGTCAATTAAATTGTATGGTAAGCATTTCATTGGGGATATATGGATTTATAGACAAATTTACACCATCCTACGCTTTGGGAATCACGTGACAAACACCCTGTTCCTAAATTCATAACGAGGTAAACTTGTCCTTATTATAACGAGTGTACTAATGTGCGAGTTTAGGGTGAGGATGTCAGACTAAAGATGACATGCCTCGAGCTAAACGCGACTACAACTTAAAATGCTGAGAAATGGTTAATTTCAAAGGAATATGGACGTTCTAGGCATCCAACTAATTCTCAGAGTTTAAGGGAGTAAAGTAAACCAAGCGGTTTAGAGTAAGCCATACTCTGCATACAATTTTATATATTGGAAGATTAATTACAGAAATATGGTAACGTTCGCTTCAATCAAAAGGTTTGGGAGAATCATGGAGCGCATCTTCGCTAGCCAAGAGTTTTATACCGAGCTACTCTGCATTACAACCCTTGGCAGATTATTTGAATACAATCGGACTCAGCTTTAAAACGATTGATTGGATGCGCAGGAATTTATACGCAACTAATCAGATGCTGTGTTACGAGAGGACTCTGCTAGCAAAAATGAGAGCGATAGTCAATAATGATTTTTGATTTTTTCGTTTGATTGGTGTTTAACGTCGTACTAGTCAATAATGAAAGTGGGTGAAGAGTTGTCGATAAAATGATATGTTCGGGGTATTCAACCAACTTGATGAAAGTATTGCATATGTACCCACCCCTACACACCAACTCTCCATATATACGCCAATAGTGCTTTACATGGTTAACCAAATTGTCGAAACAAGAGTATAACATTCAACATATGTAATCAGCTCTTTAACTCAAAACTTGGTCATTTTATCCGCCAGGGGGCGTAGCTGTAATTCTATTTATATGGGATTAATCAGCGAAGCCTTATAATGCAGAGTAGCTCGGAATAAAACTCTTCGCTAGAGAAGATGCATGGGTCGTTAGAAAGGCATAAACGTCAAACGCCAAAGATTCTCATATAAAAAAGTACAATAAAAGATGGCCCGGGTGCATCTTAGAGTAAATGTCTCGACGAAGGAAGAAGAATAAATTGTGTTTTAGAATGGGTCCATTAGGTGCTAAATTTCAGGTAAATGATGGAGTATAAGTTTCACGAATATGGTTAATTTCATCATTTACACGAGTTCAAAATTACTACAGATGATCTTTTAAGGAGTTTGATTTGTGTTTAGTTCGTACCAGTCTGATCCAGGCAGTGTTAGGTTTAGTAATTGTTGGTTTTATGTAGGTTGTAGTGAGTAGGTAGGTACCCAAACTCTCGTGAGAGTTTCAATAATGGACGAGACTAAGACAACTCTTGTACGCTATGCCAGGTCGTCGCGCATTATTAATATTTGGGGGGGCGACGTACGCCATTGACCATCAAATAAAAGAAGTGCACAACAAGAAGGACCGGGTTTAGCTCAGTCAATGTCAAGACGTAGGAAGTAGAATCGATTATATTTTACAATAGTAGGCATGTGAGTAAATAGTAGGCCTACAGCAAAGAAGGGGAGACAATCATTTCTTTCGTATTCACCTGGAAAGATCAATGGACAGAATTCGTTTGGGCTTAAATTAGGAATATGTTCACGTCATTGTGTTCATTAAAAACTTATTTTAAACATTTGTTCAAAAACTTGTCGCGGTGTCAAGAGATATCTATGTCATCTATAAACGGTTGGCGTAAAATTTGTTCAGACAAAATGATGTAACATGGCGAAAGGTGCGGTTTTCAATACTCTCCGCAGTATATAACATTGGTGCAATGTTGGAGCCATTGAGAAAAGGAGGACAAATTACTTATACATTTTGGCAATCAAACGTTCGAAATTCTCTTACGCCCTGTTTTAATGTACGGATTTTTCTTTATATATCTTGAAATGAAATAGAAATTTTCCGAAAGTTTGTTGCCAAAATGTATATATTTTAAATGTTTTGAAACCATTGCCTAGCGAAGCTGCTTCGTGAAACGTATTTACCGTAAATAATATGTACATGAAGAGAATTAATCCAAGTCCGTACAGTATGCAATTTTAGCGGTTTTCCACCATTGCATTGTGCTTTAAATGATTTAATACGTATACTTGTGATTAGTCCAGTAACCCCGTGGTATACGCAGCTACGTCTGTACTACATGTTGGGCAGTAGAATGTGTCGGCCACACAAGGATTTGCATGAAAGATCAAACACTAAACAGTTGGAAACAGCAAATGATTAACATGGCCGTGCTTTTTACCCGAATAACGGTAGTTGGTTGAATAATCTTCCCCTAGAGCTAAGTGAAAACAGTATTGCTTTTCTTCAAACAAACTGCCGTTTTTTGTTTGTAGTCATCTGGCTAACGACAGTTTCTTTGACTGTCTGTGTACATAATCGGGTAACAAAGGACAAAAAACCAAGTCGTCAAAGAACTGTAAGATTTATTTTGCGTCCTTTAAAATACACACATGATATTTACAATGTGCTTCGCATGAGATTAGTTTCAGCGTGATAAAAGTTTATGTGTATAATAAAAACAGTGTAAAACGTGGGCTAAATGTGGATAAAAACATTTTAACGAGTGAGTTTAGATATTTACATGTGTACATATATACAATTATAACAGATAACAGTCTTTGGAACTTAAAAACATCTTGCCCCGGTCATTCAGCTTGAAGAATATGGCATATTTATTGGGAGATACGGTGTGTTTGGTTGGGCGGGGTCACCTTGTTGGGAAGCTTGCTGATACATGAATGGTGGTGGGTATGGGTAACCTAATGGGTTATAATCTGGGTAGACTGATGAGGTTGGTTGGGGGACCGGGCCAGTGGTCATAAAGGCTGGATGAACTCCCGGTAAACAATGTCCTAGAGCTCCTTGGTAATACAGTTGCATCGGAGACATTGCCGGAAACTGTGACATGGGATTAAAGTTGGTTGGTTGGTGAATCTGGGGTGTGGCGGGAATATACACGTGCTGTGGCACGAGTGGAAAGTGGTTTGGCAACGTTTGAGGTGTGTTGCCTAGGACTGGTGGCATGAATCCGGCCATCATAGTATTCTGTAGGGGGACACCCAGAAACCGTCTGGCGCGTGCACGCTTGTTCTGGAACCACACCTGCAATACAAAAAATTATACCATTGAGTGAAAATTTCACCTTGACTTGAAAGTCACTACAATAAAAAAAATATTTTATCGGATATCGGGAACAATATCATATATGACCTAATGATGAAATAAACGTTAATTATTAGATCCATATTTTAATAGAACATTGCGTTACCGAAATATAATAAATTTCAAATCGTTAGGATCGTTATTGATTTCAATAACAGTACCTTAATTTTGTTGGCAGCCACGTTGATTTCTGTAGAGATCTCCTCGATTGTATCCACTTCCGGATACTGGTTTGTCTGGAATACTTTCTCGAGGGCTCGAACCTGAGAAGACGTGTAAGTAGTCCTGCTATTTTTCTGTGGATAGTGTGGACTTCTATCGGGCGAACAACTCGGATTAGATGTGTGACGGTTTTCTTTACCACAATCGAATGATGGTGTCGATCGATTACTGTTTTGACTGCCTCCAATATGCCGTCTTCCTGACGTAGCTAGGCCACGTGATGAATGTGATTTGACTGAACTAACAGGTGTACTGGAGCTGTACCCGGATGAATCCAGAGAAAATGTTAGTGGTGGCTGACATACGGAACTCTTGATTGGAGAACATGTGAGACTAAGGGCTAACCCAGTCGACTTCTCGGAAACTGGAGTTGAATAGCGTGTGGTCGTTGTAAGATCTCTTGGCTCGCAGATATTTTTACATGGTGTAACTTTGTTGACAGTTCTATTGTTGTCGCCTTCGTTGTTAGTCAGACTGACATTTACTACGTCTATATCAGCGTCGTCATTATCTTCTGAAAGGGAGATAAATAATGATTTAAGACATTGTTAGGTCAATACTTTACATGTACGTTTCCATGTGATTTCGTTGGTGCTAATCGGGCTATGTTGCATGGCAGAACATAATATAAAGCATAAAATAACAGTTTGATGTTCATTAAATACATTTTAAATCCTTATAGTTGGCCTCTATAGAAAATCAATGGTTTGTAGCGTGGTTATAGTTGTAATATACTAGGGTGGTTTAACAGATAGCTCTGTCTTACATGGTGAGAATTCTTATACAGATTAAACGGGACTTTTAGGAATTAAAAACATTAATCACAGAAACAAGTTAGACTAACCTTTTGAAAAGACGTGATTACAGTTGGCAGGGACTTCATTCTGCACAAACTGGTGCAATTCTTCTCCATAAGAACTGCGGTGGGACACCGAATGTTCCAAATTTTCCTGTAAAAAAAAAACACATCAAAATTTAATTATTACATCGATTTTGTCTGTTTTAATTGTTAAATAGAATACGTTATTCAGTTGAAAAGTCTTTGGTTGATAAGAAACTGTATGTAACTATAACCACTGTTATACGAACACATTGCGTCACTTGCTTAAATTCGTATTTGAAAGACTATCCTTTTGAGCTCAACGACACGTTATATAACAATGAAATGTCTAATCAGTACATCACTGCAACATTGCTGGCAAAAATTGGCATCTCTTAGAGTGTTTACCACATGTGAAGACTGTAAACTACTTTTTACTCATACAACTTTTGTACAAATGTAAATACGCCAAAAATTGGCTCTTTCCTCGTATCTAGTTTTTGATTTCGTCTTACATGAATGACAATGAATGTAGTCGTTGAGATTAGTATATACCTGTGCATTTTCCCCTAACAATACATCAGTCTACCTGTCCATGTTCTGTGTGGAATAGATTTGTGAGTTCTAGAATATCCAAATACAAGGATACAAAATAATAAATAAAATGAAATAGGAAAGATATAAAGAAACTTACCAGAGAATTACAGCTGTCCATGGTGAAGTATATGTGGTTGAGCAAGTGAACTATCTGTTTGAGGAGTTAAGACCGAGGCATGTAACAATTGTAATTTTGGAATGCAAGTTTCTGTTTATATAGCGTCTACAAAGCATCCGATTGGCTGAGGCTTATATTATTGGTTTCTTTTGTTTTCATAATTGAATTCAGCAGACGTTTTGTAATATAATCTCAAAGACTTCATGCCCCTAATCTTTTAGCCACCCTGCCGAGAAAGTTTGACCCTGAGCACTACTCGATGACGAGGGCATAGACCGTCTGTGTTTGCTCTCCCATGGAGCCGATCAAGTGTGCCACTACCCTAACCCAGCCTGTCCCCCCAAAATCCCTCAAGTATAATGTTCACACCTTTTTTTTACAATACGGTGGGCTGGGAAACACAGATTGCAATAGTCGGCCAGTGTAATGTATTTTAAAATAAAATGAGATGCGATCAATTTCTGTAATAAAAGGTTTTATGTTAAATGTGAATAAGTATAACAGGAATGTTATGTACAAGTGATTAAAATACCGTTCCGATTTAATTAGATAGTTTGGTCGTTCATGTCCCAAATAAAGAGCTGATTAGAGCTCACAACATGGACCTTGAGTTTCAAACATTAGCTATCTAGACCACTCAACTTGCCGACAAATAACGGTGGCGCAAGATTGATTAGTCATGTATCTTTTATGTCATGTATTTGGCTGTAAATGTATTAGAATAGTGCCTAAATTGGATAGCTGCCGTTGAGCATTGGAGTATAATACATTGTAACGCTGTGGATGGGAAATACTCAAAACTGTAAAAGATCGTTTTCTCGTCTGACGGAAGATTCCCGGCTCGATCCTCAGTTAAGGCATGTACTGTTAATTATAGATTTGTTTGAATGGGAGTAAACGTCGTGCTTTCCAGAGTATTTCACTTATATGGGGAAGAATTGTCCATTTCACATTGCCCGGGAATAAACCGAAAAGAAACCTCGTAAAAACCCCCCTATCGATGACGGAGCCACAGCCCTCATATACCTAGTGATGGCCAGACGGATTTGAACCCAAAGACGGTATATCGAAGTAGTATTAAAAGACAGACACACTAACCAGTAAGCCACGGGCGGGGACAACTCTCAATCATTATCTAGATAGCAATGTCGCCCACAAAGTTGTCTTTCTTGTGTATTACTAATTGTAATTACTTATGTTCTTTGGCTCATGTAGATTTCGCGCTAATTCTTGTAAAATAATAATATTTGAGTACGATTTGCTTGAAATGTTGTCCCGTCAGAACATATTGCAGTCTGTAAAACGAGTAATTTTATACAGATATCCTACATGCCGTTATTCACCAATAATTAAAAAAATATTTTTAATTGTGTACGCCACTATAGTTATTTGTGGGGAAATGTTTTGTCAAACAAAATATAAGCAGGATGTTCTTTGTTTCATCCAGACTTTCATATCTAACATCGTGATTTGGTCATTTTCTCTCTGTATGAGATCACCGAGTTTAACCTGTGAGCACTATTGATACCCTGGCGGGTCTAGTGACTAATCTCCCGTGATGCTGGGAGGCCGAGTGGAATTTGGGGACGATCGTTCACAACCCGGGCGGGCGCGACCTCTAGCGAGTGAGTCCTCTACAAACAATAAGACAACAATCCATTAACATCTTAGACAGGTAAATCACTTTCTGAGCACTTTTAACAAATTGTTCTCAAACGACACCCACTGATAATATTTACAACAATTATTATCAACAAACCTGCTGTTTTCCTAACATTTTCGGACCGTTATGTAAACATTTTAATCAATGCATTAACAGAAAATCATGTTGTTTTCATTCACTAATTGCAATTATTTTCTTTACTTATCAGCCAAGAATATACAAATCCTGAAAGTTGAAATGAAAAAGTTGGGATATGTGTTAACAAATGTCTAGTAAAACAAAAATTGATGAGACGCAATTTCACGTAAACTTAGCGGCCCAGTTGAAATATATATACGGAAGCCTTTGTGGCCCAATCGATTAATCGCTGCCCCTTCTAGCCAGAGACCCAAGTTCGTTTCCGGTGGAGGCACACGGAATTATTTTTCTCTTACATAAAAATGTATAATTGAGATTAAGATATATGGACATATACATCGCTTAGTTATTAACACACATACATATGTCTTTGTGATTGGCTTTAATAAGTCAACATCCCTGTTGCTGATTTAATTTAATTTTTGAGAAATTGCATTGATAAAACTACAACCCCCACCTTCCCCGGTAAAAAAAAAAAAAACATCAGAAAGCAAATAGCGTTTTAATCATGTAGTCAAGTTTATGTATATAAATTTGAGTACAGAATAATTAAAAGACGCGGTTCAGAAATGTAAAAATGTGGATTAATGTTATAAGGGCCATGTTTGGCCTCCAAAAATCTCTCTGAAGAGTTGGAAAGATAATTTACTCGTATAATTCAATATATGCACTGATGGCAATTTGTAATTGTTGGAATTAACGGGTAAATGTGTTGTCGAGCAAAAGATTGGCAGCTTGTTCTTTGTTTCATCCAGACTTTCATGTCTAACATCGTGATTTGATCATTTTCTCTCTGTAAGAGACCACCGAGTTTAACTTGTGAGCACTATTGATACCCTGGCGGGTCTATAGTGACTCATCTCCCGTGATGTTGGGAGGCCGGGAGGATTTTGGGGGCGATCGTTCACACCCCGGGCGGGCGCGACCTCTAGCGAGTGAGTCCTCTACAAACAATAAGACAACAATCACATTAACATCTTAGACAGGTAAATCACTTTCTGAGCACTTTTAACAAATTGTTCTCAAACAGCACCCACTGATAATATTTACAACAGTTATTATCAACAAACCTGCTGTTTTCCTAACATTTTCGGACCGTTATGTAAACATTTTAATCAATGCATTAACAGAA
>JARFOD010126549.1:0-14102 GCA_031763545.1 Mopalia muscosa
GTATTTGTGTCTGTCGTCATATAAGTGAAATACCCTTGAGTACGACATTAAACACCAATCAAACAAACAAACAAACCACTGTAATAAGGCTGTGTACAGTGTGAAGTGGACAATCTGTTGTCATATAAGTGAAATAGCCTTTGAGTACAACATCAAACACCAATCAAACAAAAACAAAACTGTTTTTTTTTTTAACTGTAATACTGTTTAGTATAGATTAGATGTGCAAAATTCACGCAATGAAATCTAGGCCAGAAGCTAGATGGCCAAATCACTTTGTGTTTCCTCTTAGTGTTTAAATATAGCTACACCTGGTAATATTTTACTTATTCTGGAACTTGTCAAAAAAATGCTAAAATAACTTTGTTCAAATCTAAGTATTGGCAGTTTGAATGCTCAAAAAAAATTAATTATTGATTAATTTTAATTTGCCATTCATTTTGTTTCAGATCCAATTTACTTGGCACACAGTTCACATTGTTTGATCGAGGGGACAATCCTAAAAAGCCGATAGGTGACAGTGGCAGCGCACGTAGAGAACTTGTTGGCATTGCTTATGTGAGTTTTCATTTTCAGTTGTACATTTGCGTGAAAGAATAACATATTTTGTTTCATACATTTACTCCCATATTAATGTAAGAGCTTCAACATTGAGATTTATTTTTCTAAATATTTTTGCTATGTATCGATTTAGTAAATTATGTTTACACGAAAATTATTTGCTTTCTGATTCCATATAGGAAACGAATGTTCTTGGATTTAAAGGACCTCGTAAAATGACAGTTGTTATTCCTGGTATGAATTTAGATCATGAACGAGTGGAAATCCAACCAAGAAATGTAAGTAGCTCATTGTTTTTATGTATTGTTGTAATGAGTGTTATGCAATTTTTCCTCATTTGTTGGAGAAGTGGCTTTTACTACATTAGTGTTCTTAAAAGATGATTCTTGCAAAACTAGTATAAGTTATAAAGTGTATCTTGTTAATAAAAATGTTCAGAAAAAAAAAGATTTTGTTATGAACTACCTGCGTCTTATGTAGGTGAAAAAATCTTAAATACTGACTTAAAGCCTATAAAAAATACTGTGAGGTTCACGAATGGTCACTGTTTCTGTTGCCCAACAAAAAAATACATTACACATGGTGGGGTTTATGAAAGGTCATTGTCCTCGTTGTCCAATAAGAGAACACTTTACAAAATGAGGAAGAAAAGTCATTGAGTTTGCTGATGAATCAATAATCACCCTTTGGCATAGGAGTTTGTAAACTCTACAACTTACTATAGGGTGCTGTTTTAATCTGATTTAACCAGGTTCTTAAGAAATTGACTACATGTAAATATATTTAGTTTTATTATAGGAATGTGATAGGGATAAGTTGATTATATTTGTATGTTGTTGTTGTTGTTTAGGATCATGATGGTTTAATAGAGAGGTGGAAGCGAAAGAATATGGAAAACTTACTAGAATTACACAACAAGACACCAGTCTGGAATGATGGTATGTTCATAAGAAAAATATTCAACAACAGAAAATAATCAATCAAATAAAGCTGATTTTGTAATTTAAATATGAACTGAAGATAGGTTTATGCCATTGATAATGTTTTTCAATCAATATTATTAATTCCAGAAAGAAAACCAGTCTTAAAATGCAACACACATTTTATTGTGCTTTATGGTTATATTTTCCTTGACATGTTCAAATTCCAACCGAATAAGCGCCCTGAACAAGACTAAAATAATAGAAAGGTTTGGGAATATTTAAATTCAGTTTCTGTAAACAACATGTAATTGAGTATCGTCTTTTTAAATTCTCAAGATATGAACTGGTGACCCGTACATGTAACAATTCAAGATATAATCGCCGTCTAGCTATGATCAGTTTGTTTGAAGAGTAACAAAAGTGTCTTTACTTAGCACTGGAGTAAAATTTAAATCTCTAACATTATGGAAGCGCTTCACATCTTTGTTTTGCTAGTGTCAATTATTGATGGAATACACCGCTGTCAAATAAGTTTTTAAAAAGTGTGAAAAAAACGTGTTTCTTATGAAGTACTGCCTCCACTGTGAAGTTTGGCTGTGAATAAAATGTATTTATAAGAGACCTTAATATGTTTTATTCTGCATATCTCCCAAAGTAGTTGTAATTGTAAAAAAAAAATCTCTTGGCAATTACTTTTAAATAAACAGAGCGATTTGCGTCACATTTGTTGTATTTTCTGTCTCATGTTGTGTACTTCCGGTTTATAGACTAAAGGAGATAATTCAGTTCAAATGTCAAAGCTAAAACAGGTACAGTTATCTCCCTTAACATGCGCCTTGAAGTACTGCACATCTCGAAACTGGATGTTAGGAATGTCAAAACATACATAGTGATCGCGAGCTGTATTTCTAATGTTGTGTTTATTTGCCACAACCATAGGCTTTGGATAACTATGGAAGGTATCTTAAACTTGAACTTATTAAAGCTTCCAAGATTAGGGAATAAGAATTCAAAACTTGAAAAAACTACAGGACATTTCACAAGGCACTATCATCATCTGATTTAAAAATAAAAAATGCATTAATATAGAATTTTTAAAAAAGCCTTCTGAAGTTTTTGAAAAAAAAAAGCCTCCCATCCTCACCATGTTTTCAAAACAAATTGCCTGCGAAACTAGTAATAAATTTTTTTTAGTCTAAGAATGGTGCAAAACCCCCTAATCTAATTAACATAACAATCTTTATTAATAGAATTTAACATTTATGGGCCAGTAAGCTTACTCTTTAAAATTTTTCATGGTTTTACATTATAGATGAATGATAGTAAACAAATTGTCAAACTTTCTGGCTTCACACTTCTTATAGAAGACTTTTGTTTTTGTTTTAGATACCCAGTCATACGTTCTGAACTTTCATGGCAGAGTCACACAAGCTTCTGTGAAAAATTTCCAAATTGTACACGACAACGATGGTAAGTACCAACTGTTTCTTAATACTTATATTGCACAAATAGAATAATGAGATTCTCTTAGTAATGTTTAATTTTATTGTCGAGATATTTATTCAAAGCATCCAAATTTCTACAGGTAATCAATGTTTTAAAGTTCAATGTTTTCATCATACACCTTAATACAAAAGTGATGTTCAAATAAAAAGGCAATCTTATTGTTAAGTTTTATATTTATGAGGTTTCCTCTCAGTTTTCCATCGTATTAGGGCGAGGAACAGTGGGAAGTGGACCATTAGTGGTCATATAAGTGAAATACCCTTAAGTAGGATGTTAAACCCAAATCGAACTAACTAATCAAATATATAAGCCTCTAGCAGATCTATCTACCTTGTATATTTTGGAGTATTTTGTACACATTCCGAAACCTTGAAGGCAAAAATAACAGGAAAGCACCGGAAATACTCAAAGATATTTATTTGGAATACCCATAACCATCAGAAAATATGCCTAAAAAACACATAAATTTCATTCAAGTCTGACAGGTCTGCTGTAGAAATATTTCTATTTTTTCACAAAAGTCAATAGATGAAAAAATTAAATCTCAACTTCATCTTATTCCCTTTGTTTTAGTGGACTATATCGTGATGCAGTTTGGTCGTGTGGCAGAAGATGTATTTACCATGGATTTCAACTACCCTATGTGTGCTCTACAGGCTTTTGGAATCGCTCTCAGTAGTTTCGACAGTAAATTAGCCTGTGAATAATCATCCAAGAAACAAGAAAGACATTCAATTGAAGAAAAACATCTGTAATATGTGTGGCTTTAGAAATATGTTGATGATCTTTTGGTCGGTGACATTTTGATCCCATGTATTTTCAAGACATGTACCTAAAATACTGAATTTATTTGGTTGCAAGTTTTTTGATCTCCTGAAAAATTAGAAATAGGAGTTTAATATGGTTGAACTTGATTAACAGTTTTAATACAGAAGTTTTGAGGTGTTTGGTCAGAGATGTTGCTCTGTGAATATTTTTGCTGTCACGTCCCTATATTTCAATATTGTCAAGCTACATACAACTTCTATATGGGCTAATAATGTATTGACAAAATAGTTACAATTGTTATACTCTCTTGATTTTACCTCAAAACTTCTATATTTTTATTATTTTTTTATCAGTGACCATATTGTAAGATATACAGATGTTTTTTGCTGCAAAACATTTAACATCTTTGCATTTCTAGTTCATTGCTTAGGCAAATGTCCTCGAGCTCAAGTTTGCTGACAGTACAATCATATTTAACTTTCTGCGACATCAAAAGAGGAAATATCAAAATTACTGTAAATATCAAGTGGCATAATATTAGCAATATTTGCTTGATATTGAAATCATACCATCAAAGATAATTTGGTTTTCCCTCTTTAGCACCGAACTTACATTTGAAGCCGGATATATTTACTATATTTTCATCTGAAAATACTTACAAGTTACAATGCTTTATTCAATACCTGTAAAATTGTTATGTTAATTTAGCAAACACATGTCTCCATGGTTGTTTACCCAGCAGCTTTTACGTTACTCGTCACTAGTTGAAGTCTTTTGGTTTTCTGGATTTAGAAACTGACCAATGAAATCGCTATGTTACCAAGACAACTCTTGGCACAAAATTTTATTGGCTGCTTTTAACAGGTGATCAAAACAATATACTGTGGAAGACCAATGACTATCTGTGATTGTCACCCTTTCATTTGTATGTAAATTGTCTAGCACCTATAAATTTAGCCTTCAAGTTTCTAATTTCTCGCAAATTCAAACATAATTTACCTTTGGTTTGTATGGAGTAGTGTTGAATGACAAAGTCTACTGCTTATACAGGTGTCATGTTAAAATTATGTCTGTATTCTTAAGCAGTTTTAATGATTATGAATCATCAATATACATGTAGTTTTAAATTGCTACAACAGTGTTCAAATATTTTTTATATGATTTTTTTACACTATTCATTTTATGCTTTGGTAAAGTTGATTTGTCTCATTTTTAATTAACTGGATCAGAAAATTGATAGCATGCGGATCCTTCAGAGAGGAAGCAAAATGCATTTTAATTTATCCCGTTATTAATTTTTATTTTTGTTCAAATATTAAATTTCCAATTTTAGTAATCAGCACATTTACTTTCTTTTTTAGTGGCATTAATCAATTCTTCCTTTTACTATTATTTTTTTTTTTTTTATTAATTGAATTTTGTCATTCACATATTTTATATGACCTATGGCTTCAATTTTGATCTTAAAAAAACAGAAGGGTAATGAATTTTGTACTTAAGACGGCAATACTGTGGACCGAAAATAAGGTATCCAGCCCCTAATTTCTCGTTTATGGGAGACTCAAATGTTAAAAAAGGGCACTGCCTGAGGTCCTTGATTTGAAAACAGTCCAGATTTGTGGCTTTGGTTACGTCTCGATGGATAAATATAAATGGATGATCTACAATCCCAATGAATCAAATTTGCGCCCTTGATAATATTTCCAAACACCCATTATGTAAATTGTCATTGTCACCATATAACTTTAATCCACAAAGACTAGGTTACACAAACTAAGCAGCTTACCAATAACATTGCTCTTTTAACTTAAATCTTGGATCTTGAATCCTGGGACACAATTTCATTGGTCAGTTTTAGTTAGATATCAATACAACCGTCTAGCCAGACAACAGATTTCCTGGCATTGTCAGGCCACTGTTCTTTTATAAATAGCAAAGACAATGGACTGACAGTGTGACCTGTGGTATAAATAATGACATGCTTAACAGGGTACACACTACACAGGCATAAAAATAGCTATACAAAGTAATTTTGTAGTTTTAATTATTTGTTTCCATCTCAGACGGCTGTCATTGCATGAGATATAGAGATTTAGATTTTTTGTCAACTTTTATTATCTCTTGTCATGGTCCCCACAAGAGAGGCAAGCTCCTTGTACATCATTCAATTTTAACTATGTACAGAACTTTGAAGATAATATGTTTTAATTGTCTCACGAATAAATATATTTTTCTGATTTTAAGAAATTTAAAAATAATCTCAGTAGTTTACAATATTGCGTACCATTGAAGACAACTGGTCCCAAGTGTAGATTTGGATGAAAATAATTTGTTGATATTGAGGTGAAAAAGCATTATGATATGCTGTAATAATCTCCACTGGAATGTAATAATATCAAATCTTAGGTAATTTTAATATTAAATCTAACTTGTGTAATTGTCATGATATTGAAACCGTCCCATATCCAATATAGTCATTTTGTATTGTAAGACTGTATATTAGCATAAAAGTGTTTAAATTGTGAATGTTGATATTGCATGTAGTTACTGACCTCTGTTAAGTATTTATCGTTTGTTGTAGGGCTCTGTCCATTTAAAGGCTTTTAAATTATTTTTGTACATAATTAAATGCGGCATGTTCAAAAGAAATGTTTTTGAAATCACAATCATTTTTTATTGTTGCAAAAGATTTATTTCAATCATTAATTTCTGTTCCAGGACTTTAAGCCATAATGAATTATTATGAAGTGTATTTATTATTCTTGGTCTGTTAATTTTATTGAATAACTTTTTCATTTCACCTTATTTGTTATAACCAGCACAAGCAGATTTATTTGCTATCAGATTTTAAACGATAAGAGATCTGGGGCCAGTTGCTCGAAACGATTAGTGGTTTACACCAGATTAAATTGCGAATGCCAAGTTTGAGATAGACGTTCAACATGGCGAGACGTCATCTAATAGAGGATGCATCTGGCCCTTGTGGCTAATTTTCTAAAGGTCAATTAAATTGAATCCAGGATTATGTGATGAAGTCTTTCATCCTTTAATAAGTGATTTAATCTGCCTTACCTACTAATCTAAGTGTTGAGCAACTTGACCCTGGTTACAAAAATGACTCTAGATAGTTAAATTGAAAGACACATGTAGTTACAATATGTGAGGAATTATAAAATACATGATGGTTCTAGAATGACATTTGTTCGATGATATCAATTAGAAGTGTTCCGGTCATTGCGTTTGATAAAAGGGCATACTTTATTCGCTTTTAGTTTTAGGACTGGGTTCCTCTTATAGAAGTAAAATAACATGGATTTATAAAATATTGTTTAACCCCAATCAAAAAAACACACCAAATCCGCAGAGAGATTTGAATATATCCTGTCAAAATTGATAGTATTTGAGAAAGAATTGTGTGATCATTTCTTTCTAATCCCTGAAGTCTGTTAGTAGAGGGTTATGATGGAGCTTCCTGGTGCTCTCCCAGCTAAGTGGGGGACATGAAACCAATCGGTTTGGGAAGTTTTTGTGTTGTGCTGTTTTTGTCTTTAGTTTGTTGCCAGTGGTGTCTTCCATCACCAGTTGGACTGACAGGCTGTCATATGAGTGAAATAACCTAAAATATGGCGTTAAACCCCAAACAATCAAACCCCAAGTCTGGTAGATTCCAGGCATAGTGCTTTAATGCTCTCTTTCATTCATTATTTATTATACTTTCAATCATCCCTTGCTATTAAATTCACGATGGAAACAAAATTCAAATTCTAACCAATTGGATATCTTGTATTTGTCAGGGCATTTATTCCCTATTCTCTTAGATAATATTAAAATAAGTAGTGCATTAAGAGTGTATGTAAAAAAAAAGTTACACAAATGTTTGATTTTATGTATACACTTCAACTTTTCCCTCTGCCATTTTGTAATTTGGTTGTTAATGGACACTTTTTTTTAGAATGTTGACAGTCCTTAAAAATTGTGTAAACTGTGTAAACTACAAGCACTTTGGGTTATTAAATTACACAAAATATGGATTTGTGTTCATATAACTAGTATTAATTCATCAACCCATAAATGGTTTTGTAAAACTGTTTTATGAGTATCAAAATTTAAAATTAACAACATGTAGGTCTGCTGCTTTGAGAAATGTAAATCTGTCAATTTACAAACTCTATCCGGAGAAAGAAAAGAGGGCAACGATCCCAATTCCTAACCAGTTTGAATTCTACAGGTTCGAGTGGGTTGGTGTGATTTGTATCACACAAATCTTGTCATTACATAATGGCTGAGGGTTTTTGTGTTCTTTGCCAGTAATTTATATTATTTGGGCCATGCTGTTGTGATAGCTCTGTGACAGTTTTGTGACTGTCACACTGTACTTATGCCGTCCTTGTCACCTGTCACACTTTTCATGCACTCATCATTCATATGCTATGAATTTTTCACCCTTAATTCCCTCATCCATATTATAGTATTATATAATAAATTCATATTTGAAGATACTGTATTTTAATTACTATATGAAGATTTTACTCCTAGAATCCTGTCCGAAACACTTTATTTTGGTCTCATTTAGTTCTTTTCCATAAATTGATCTTACCAAGTCAAGTTATACCAAATTATTCGATTCAATTAAAAATTTATTGCTGGTCTAAACATCAGTAAATGCATGTACAGTTAGTGTTCTGAAATTGTATTCTTCAATTTTACTCTTATGATACAATTCTATGTCTAGTATAATAAAATTGGATTCACTATTATTGAATTAAAAATACTGTATATTTATGATATTAAATTTTAAAAAATAGTCCAGGAGAATTTAATATTTGTTAATAAAATAAAGATGGAATAGCTTGATATTTATCAGACATACAAGTCACATGTATATTAGGTATAATAAAGTTAGATTCTTGTTTAAATAATAGTTTATATTTGGTATAATAAATTTAAATTCGCTTGATTTTAATCTAAAGATTCTGTATATTTGGTATGAAACTGGATTACTCTGATCTTACTCGTCTCAGTCCAATTAGACTTTATAGTTGGTAAAATAAAGTTTAAACTGCTTCATTTTTCTGTAAGTTCCCTATAGTTATATAAGAGTATATGTTTAAATGCAGTACCTGTGGTAATGTGAACCAAAGGGTTTTGTCTTTCCCATCTATAAGTTGTAGTATTTTGTGAGTTTGGTCCTGTTCATTTGGATCTGTGATTAGTTCAATATTTCATTTTAATTGTTTGTTATAGTTTGATAATTCGTCCATTTTACGCTACTTTATGTGTGTGGCTGTATTCTGTCACTGATTTCCAAAATAAATTTTAAAATCCATCTTAAATTTGAATTTCATGCCGACTTTTGTTATTTTTCTCTTCAGAATTTTCTTCTTTGTATGACGACTTTGCATTGCTCGTACTCGGTTTACACAAAAATTATACAATTTCTGGATTACCCCTTCTTGTTTTGGGATAGAACACAATGTTAGGATACATCATCTTTAGTAGCCAAGGGTTTTATTCCGAGCTACTCTGCATTACAACCCTTGACGGATCAAAGACATAAAAACGGACTTGGGAACTTCTACGCAACCAATCAGATATGAGATAACTCAGCTGTAATTCAATATATATATATATATATATATATGCCCTGATCCGCCAAGGGTTGTAATGGAGAATAGCTCAGAATAAAACTCTTGGCAAGAGAAGATGGCAATACATATGCCTGTTAGTGTATCGTCATCAGGTGTAAATTGACTTCAAAGAGGAGTGGTTGAAAGCTGTAAATCAAGTTTGAAGCAGTTGAATAAACAAGGTCAAATTTTCTAGTGCACAGAGTGGACATAACCATAGATAAGATTACTAAAATGTTCTATGCAATCAGAATTATTAAATAAATCTACCAAAAATCCAACCACGCACAAAGTATGAAAACTTGCATTTGTGACCGAGAAAATATAGGTGCTGAACTTCCCCACCTCGACAAAGTATTTACAATAAACAACCAGTACTCTTCCAAAACAGTCCATAATGCCGTATAGAACATTTTGTTAGGTTTGCGCCTTAAGCAATAGAACGACCTTGTCCAATCAGATGCCTATGAAGCCCGAAGTCAGTCTTAAAAATCACACAAGATTCTATTGCTTGTCCTCGACAGGTGAGCAAACAGGTTTGTAAAATGGCAGCTCAATGATGTGCTGTAACCAAGCAAAAATCAAATCCGAAAGCGCCTTGAAAGGTCTACTTTCATTGGCTGGTGTTATCGAGCGCCTTTAATAGCCATACCTAACAAAATGTTCTATATGTACCAGCGTATAGGGTCAGTATGGGCACTGTAAGCCGATCGCTGTTTATACGAGCGTGAGGAGCACCAGGCAGCAGCCCACAATGGTAAACGTAAAAGTCCTCAGTGGCTGAACACCTTTCCCTTCATTCCAATCACACACATGGGACAATTTTAAACATTATCTCTGCTAATGCCACGTTCCCGGATCAGCCGCACGATTGAAATCATCGTCTTAATGATGGAGTCATCGTGGTGATCCTATCAGATCTTGAGGTCAGTCGTGCATGGAAAATCGGATCAATCGTCGTCTTGATCGTGGAGTAATTGTGGTGATCCTATCAGATCTTGAGGTCAGTCGTGCATGGAAATCGGATCAATCGTCGTCTTGATCGTGGAGTAATTGTGGTGATCCTATCAGATCTTGAGGTCAGTCGTGCCAAATCGGGTCAATCATCGTCTTGATCGTGGAGTAATTGTACTGACCCTATTTGGTTAAATTATTATATTTCCCAGAATGCAATTTTACAACATAAAATTTAAACTGTTTCATGAACAAATATTAAAATGTGGACAATAAATATATATATAAATGTGAATTTTAGAGCATTAACTACAACTATTCTATTGAAAAATAAATCTGTTGAATGCAAATGCAGAATTTTAAAACATATATTACGTTTTCATTTAAACATATTAACTTTTTTAAACAAATATATTTAGTTTAATATTGAAACAATTCGCCTGCCATGAATGGGGTTAATTTGTATACATATATTATATGTAGACTATTTGTAGTTCCGGTATCCAATAAAGGCCCCGCCAGTCTTTGTGTATTATACATAAAAACCTCATCATTCTAAAATGCTTTTATAGAATAACTCGCAAACCAGCTGTGAGAATGTAGACTCATTCGATAACAAAACTAGCCATCGTAAAAATCTAGCATATGCTTAACAAGCCTAATTTTGACAAAAGTGTGCATCGCTTGTATCTAATATTTTTTTCAAATGTGTTATCTGTTTGGACGTTTTAACTCTAAAACAGATAACTGTTTTCTTCTAGTACAAATCGACCCTGTGTTGTAGTAAACGTTGAGTGACACTATTTATTGATTTTTTAACTTATATTTTGGACAGCGACATGAAAGTATAGACATGGGCAATGTGTAAACTAGCTTATATTGACTATAGGCTCAATATAATTGTCAGAATTAAACCTGGACGAACACCCAGTTCAATATTGACAAAGTAGTAAGCTTATGGCATAGATGTCAGATTCTAGCGGAATTTCTGTTTCTAAATAATTATTTTGGGGTTGGGTTCCTTTTTGAACTTGCATGTTTGATTTTACAGAGTTAACAGCGCTAAGATGGACTGAGCTAAACCAAGTGTTTCTTAATCGAGTGTCCAGGGCGTTTGTTAAAGGGCATCGATTGTTTAACCAACTTATCAACCCACCAAAAACCCGGCCATTGAGCCAATCAACAGCTTCGCGAGCCAATGTTAAGACATGGGTGTATTAACCTTGGCACAGTAGTAACCTCTTTCCTCTTTTCTGAGTCGACTTAGGGCACATAATCTACAAGCAGTCCCATCTGGGGTTTTCCCCTAAATCCACCGGTCAAAAGTTGATTCAACGAATGTGCGAAATAAAAGTCCAGGATTTGAGACAAAAAAATAGTGAAGGAGAGCCTTGCTCGAAATCATCTTATAAACATGGTTCAGAGCGGGTTCTCTGTTCACAGTTTGAATAACATCCAAATCTTGCCGTCTTTGAATTATTTTGAAACCATCAAGTACCATCTAGCTTTTCAACGCAAACTATGTACGTAATACATGGATATAAGACAGCGGCGGTTTAAATCAAATGTTAGAGTCGGAGAATGTTTAAAAAGCGCTACCAACACAGATACACGTAACTGTTGTGCGATAGAACGTTGCTGGGGGTTCCAAGAGTTTGTATCTGCCAAAGGAAATCCAGCTTGTGAGACAAGATCAGAATACAAATAAGCAGCGTTATGTCGCATGGTCTCTATATAGTAGTCTATTTATACCGATAGTAAGTGTTCGGAGGATGGCAAGCCAACCAACTTATCATTTCTTCAATTAATCTCCAAGTCCTATTTGACTTATTTTCTCACCTGGCAATGTATGTGAGCAACTGTACTATGGTTAAACGCGCGAACCGAAAATTGTTTGTAAAATTTACTGGATTTTTGTTGTATGTCAGTATGATTATTTTCATTACTGAACTGTTAATTCAAACATAGGAAGTGAAAGATTAATTTGTCGAACGTTGTAACCCCCACGAAAATTCAGCTCTGTTGATGTTCGCGAAAGATAGTGCAAACGTATACCACCGTTAGTGTGATATACGAAGATATTTTGGAATCTTGTGGGCGCCATATGTATAAGCTAGTTGAGCATTTCATTGAGTGCGGCCCACCAGTTAAAAGTTTTCTATCAGAAAATGCGCCTAATTTTAAACGAATTTTAGTATGAAATGCAAAAGAAACTCGAGGGAATGTGATGACGTCATGAAAATGTACAAATTTTATCTGTCGCTGCAAGAATGGAGACGGGTAGGGATTACATCACGGAAAAGGTGGGGAACGCTTTGCTAAGTTGGAACTCGGTACCTGTCGTCATGGTTGGGCCGATCAGGGGGATTATGAACTCCTTTTCCCCCTTACTTCTTATATCCATACATCCAGATTTGAATCTCCGGAGGACTTGGCGGAGTAGTCTTATCTGATTTTGCTCAACAACAACCCAATCCTATATGAACAATACCATCAATGGCGGAAGTGGTACACTGGCAGCTTGTTTGACAGTGGCTTTTTGTGGTGCCAATTGTGTATAAAATTATATAACAACTCTATCCTTGTACAAAGTTATCGTGATTTGGATGGATGGTATAAACAATATGTGTGCAAGGTGTAGTAGTTTTGTAATAACGTCCGCAGAAATACGCCGCAAATGCACACAAGTGAAATTTTGAATACAACTTGTAATAACTATATGGAAATTGCCTATTTTCTTCAAGCATGTATTGCTACTTTCAAGGATAAGAAAGATGAAGCTCATTAGTTAACAACATCAACACATTTATTAATATTTATTCTTTTCTCTCTTCATTTATTCAAAATGTATATGCGCCAGAACCAGTTGTTCTAATTTATTCAATCAAAAAGATGCTAATTGAGTGTCACTGTGTCCGTGCTTCTCCTAGAGAATTAGAGACTCATTCTGCCATCAGTCTCTGTAGCCCACTCATTACAGTGTTGGGCATGGCTCAAATCCTGGTGGAGGCAAGTAAATTACTTTCTCTTGATTTATTCAAAATCCATATATTTTCTAAACGACTCAAAACGGTTGTAGTCGTATGACTGTAATTCACATACATGCATCTCGGTGAGTGTCATCTCGACAATAGATGTTCAAATCGTGCTGCCTCTAGCTGACAAACTATGGTGTTCCATTCTCAAAGATTCAGTATCTTTACAGTATCACTGTTCGGTAGCTTTGCAACTGGGTTAAAACATATTCACCTTGCACGTTATCACGATTCAACATTATATCTTTATGGTTGTTTGCTGATCTGGTGATAAAAATGTTACTGGCTTTCATTACTGTTAGCTTTGGTCCGCGACCGTGGCTTAGAAATAGCGTGTGTGCTTGCTTATCCTGCTTGATGTACCGTTCACCGGATCGAGTCCGCTTGTCGACCATCAAGTCTATAAGCAAGAACACGTTGTGGCTCCGGCAATTGCCGGGGTGGTTTTTGCGAGGTTTTCCACCGTTATAAGGCAAAGTGAAGTGTGAACTGGATATTCCGTCGTCATTTAAGTGAAATACCCTTGAGTACGACGTTAAACTCCAATCAAACAAATACTATTGGCTTCCATACTCCGATAACCATGATCCGATTGAATAATTACTCACAATGGATTCTAAATATTTCCGGCCGTTTTTCCTTAACGCTGATCTCCAAATATGAACCATTTGTTTTGCGTCTTTAATGTTGAGACATCTGTCAGCTGGCTCTCGCTGTTCATCCGGACT
>JARFOD010126560.1:0-14101 GCA_031763545.1 Mopalia muscosa
GTATACGACCGCATCTCATTCTCTCGAGGGAAGAGTCGCATGCCATGGTTCGTCCCTAAGCCACTCGTCTGGGTGTGTAGTTCGTCGCGATACAGCTCCATGGTGATGCTGGTGCGACGCATACCTTTGCAGGAGAATTTATCGCCTCTATTCCCCGAGCAATAGTACGTCTTCGAACAGAGCGAGGACATCCCCTTCCCACTCCACTCCTATTTAAATAACCCTGGGATTCGCTTGTCGAAGTCGTAATGATCCCGTCGTGGTAGCCATTGGTCAGGCTCAGTTTCGTAAGCGTCACGGAGTTCCGGTTTGACCAGGGTTTCCTAGTCGGGGTGTGCCCTCGCTATGTACGCGGAATCCGTATCCATCTCGCAGTACTCTCAGTCTCGGCGATCGAAGAACTTGTCCATGAAGTCGTAATAACTCCAACATCCGTAGTTTGCCGTACTGGTAGACCATACATCCGATTTGTAACGGTAGATTGTAGTAGATGGTCTTCTTGGCGGTACTCATTTCAAAGGTCTCGTCGTTGATGACACACGTGTCTCGAAAATACGGGGAATTGATTCGTTTTCGAGCCGTCTTCTTGTCACAGATATGAACATCGGTGTAGGTGTCGAGGTTTGTGATGGTTTTTCCGTAGGCGTAGTTCCCTAACAGCTTCATTGCTTTACCAATGAGTTTTTTTTAGACGGGTCGGTATCCCTTTCTCGACGGGCTTGTGTCACCTGGTCAGCAAACGTTTTAAAGTACGTGCTGGGGCGGTACTGCATCACCTGGTAGATCTTTGTGACCCCGAGACCGTGGTTTAGGTACCAGCGAAGAAGCGGGGTCCCCAAGATAATCTTCTTATCCCACATACTCCCGATCAACATACGTCTGGGAGTGGTTAAAACCCCATTCGCCCCTGCATACGCCTTCATTTGGGGTCCGATGTCTTCTCGAGAGACCGTGTTGTTTTTAAAGATACGTGGACACTCAGGGAACTTAGGTTTCAGGGAATCAGGGACGTGTAGGTCACAGTCCACAAAATCATACAGAGCATGGGTACGGATAGCGACTAAAAGCTGTTGCTGGGTTCGGGTCTTGTAGCCGCGGAGAGGTTGACTGCAAGTCTTCAAAAACGCTGCCAAAACCGGGACACGTTGAAGTTCAGCGTTAAACTGACATTCCCACATATCGATATAAGCGTAGACCAAGGCTCGGATGTAGGCTTCAGTGTCGAGCACCTATGCTCGTAGGTCTTCGGCTGTTTTCTCCTGCCTGGTGTTGTAATGACCAAGCGTCTACGCACACTCGTGGTCATGCCAGAAACATCCTTTTAATTGAAACACGCCCGGTTGACCCTTCACCAGGGCAAAGCCATCCACGGGTAATCACCGATCACCGACCTGCTTCTCCGTATGGTTACCTTAGTGGCGATGGAGGTGACGAGAAGATGGGCATTCTAACCAATCATCAGCCATATGGGTCACGGATCGACGTAGTGTGAAGACCCCTTTGGTCTTTGTGGATAACCAACGGCCATAGTGCCCTGCTGGCATCACTGAATCAAGGCAGGCGAGGTATAAGGCGTTCGTATCAAACCCCATAATATTTTGACCCAGCTCCCCACCTCAATCTTGGTGACGCCGGCTTGGGGGTGGCGGGTGATGATGATCGAGGACCCACCGACGATTTTGTGTTTCAAACACTTGTACATGTCCGCACCTCGAGCCTCCACCAGTGAGAAAAAAATCAGGCAAATCCTGAAACACGTAGCGTAGGGTCAAACCGGGAATGCTGATACACTGTTTGAAGACATCCACCCCTAGATACCGATAGAAGGTGGCCATTTTCTTAGCAGCCTCCATGAAGGGTTCCATGTCGTGTCCTTGAACCCGAGGACAGGGAGTTGTGACAGATAATTTTTGTCTTCAATAGTTTTGTCTTCAACACTTCAGCATGCGGAGGGGATTTCGGTTTAGGGAGAACCGGGATCAGGGCGGGAATCCGAGCGTCTAACATAGCTAACACGCCCTCAAAGGTGCTTAGCAGGCGTCATTAACTCACAGCGCTAATCTCGTTGAGGTACCCGATGAAGATGGCCATCAACGCGTAGGGGTCCCCTTTGGAGACAAAACATCGTGGGTGTTGGTAGCCGGGGACGTTGCTGACCCAGCGATCGACGGACGCGATCTTTGTGGAACCTCGTCTTCAGTATACGGTCGTAGACCGCGATGTTGACGTGGAATAACAGCTCCGCATGGTCTAGGCGACTGAGGGATACCCCACGAATGTCTTTATCCTCCATCTCAACAGCTGCCAAGTACCTCGTGAAGTAGCGCTTTGCTTGGGTGTCGCAGTCGTTTGGTCGTGCTCCGTCTAGGTGGATGACCAGACATCGAAATAAACACAAGTTTTCTTCGTAGGCGTCGTGCGATCCACTAACAAGGGCTATCAGGCTGTTATCCAGCAGGTAGTCTGGAAAGCTCATCGTACTCGGCGGCCTGATCATCATCTCAGGTAGTTTGTTGACGTAAAACACAACGTCGCTGACCTGCTCAAACCACTTTGTTTCCCGGCGTTGTAGATGACCCCGTGTCATCGGTTCGTCTGCCTTATAGGCAGTGTTCTCTTCTAAAAGCGCTGTGAAGGTCGCCTCATTCTGTATCAAATGGGGGGGTGGGTAAGACCGGGGCGTTGTTAAGGCTAGGTTAGTAATACCTAACCTGGTGGGTATCACGATGCCGCAGAATAAGGTCTTAGGCGAAGTTGACTTTGAAGGCGGTCGTCTGGTCGTTGTAAATGGTTCGTAGACGTCTATCCAGGCTCCACTCACCGCGGAAACGGAAGTTGTAGCGGTCCATGACAGGCCGCCCATGATGAAAGTGCTGTCACCAGTGGACCAGTGCTGACGGAACAGGGTAGCGATGTCCAGGGTCTCGGATAGCACGTCAAGGGTCGGTTCTCGCCCATCCACCACGAGCAATGCAGCTGCGTCATCCCAAACACCGAGGGTAATGGAGATAACGGCTCTGGAGGGTTAGTCGGGTGTTGTAAGGGTTGGACTGGGTATTCAAAAGATTGGGGTGGTACCTCCACCACCTCTTCATACGGTAGGTGTGGCCCACGCGTTGCAGGTTTAGGGGATTGACTAGGGTCGTGGTTCGCTAGATAGGGCTCCGCGTCCACCATGTTCCCACCATGCTGTAGGTAAACACGAAGCCGCTAACTAGGCAGTGACTCGGTAGCCCTCTGGCCATCCCTCAAAGTATCCGTCTGGGTATCGCCTGAGTAGTGCTGTGGACCAGGAGTCTATGACGTTTCGGAACACCGGGTAAACGCCAGACAACAATCATGGCTAACTTGCTCCGCTTCGGATTGCTCCAGCTCGGTCTTCGTTGCCTTCTTCTTTAGTCTGATAGGTTTAAACCAGTGTCAACCACAGCCTGGGGGAACATAACACACACTCGGGTCATTGAGTACACCTGACGCAATCAACTATGGCCTGGAGACACTAAGCCGACCGCTAAGCCTTACTGTCGTCGGACTGATGTCACCATGCCCTCGCTCTCATCTGCTACTGTCTTCCCCATCTTTGTTTTGTATGTTCAATGTTGCTGTGTCATTAAGCAGCGCTATCCATCGCGCACACAGCTTGGATGAGGGTCGATCAGCACAACGACGATGATCAAACGATGACCACACACCTAAGGAAGAATTTCCAGACAAGGATAGAGAATCAACTCACTGTTTTATGGATCATGTCGATGAAAACAGCTATCTTCAACACCAATCACACGACTGTGTTTTTTTCTTTGTCATGTCATGCTGCAACAACAACAAACACGTCCAAACGCTTTATCCATACACTAACGAGCACGGCAGTTCACACACACCTCCGTATTGTCCCGAACTACAGTTAACACACACATCCTTCTTTAGTAGGTGTGGGATATCGATACCCGACTACTTAAAACACACACCTCCCCCTTGTTCAGGTGTGCGGGTTCAACCCCCACTACAGTTAACCCACAAAGCCTTCTTTATCAGTAGTGGGGTGCGGCACCGCACTATATATTCACACAAAGCCTTCTTTATCAGAAGTGCGGTGCGTCATCGCACTTCATATAACGCACAAAGCCTTCTTTATCAGTAGTGCGGTGCCGATCTGCACCGCCCTACATATAATGCACAAAAATTACTACATAACAGAGAACAAACCTTCCTTATTCTGTTATACAAAATGCGACCTGAGCTGCTTTGACTATACTACTTATTTCGAATTGAATTTTTGTGTTTACGAATTTAACGTTGGTATCAATGATAAAAACAACAGTTATCAACGACATACATCAGGTGTGTTACCCCTTAAAGAATGCGCTCAGTCAGTATAAAACTTCTGGTATTTAAACTTTACTGTGTAACGTCCTATATTTATTTGAAATAATGAACAGTGGTCAGAGGTAAAAACATATTTTTTTCATAACAAGCCAGTATGGAAATATATTCATTTAAGAAATACAATCTGAAGCATGATTTAAAAAAAAAGAACAAATAAGTATAATGTTTCATTTAAATCAGTAATTTCGCATTCAACCTACTCTATTGTTAAACAAGACAATTAATTTGTGTATTATTGAAGTATGATCACATTAGTCAGCAATATGTTATTATATAAAACATTTCAACAAATATTATAATAACAGTTAGAACAAGGTACGTACAAATTTAATACCTAATCATAATTTACAGAGGTTTTTAGAAGTTTCCTTTCGGTTTTCAAGTATACTCGCGCAGGGCAGAGATATAAGGGACAATACACCATTGACGTCTTGCTGCACCCCCCCCCCCCTCCCCCCACACCTAGATTAGTTTAAATATCAACTTTTAATCTAAGCGATAAAACAAATTCGGTTGTTTTTAAACTCAAGGGATCCAAGCAACACCTTAAACCCCAATCAACAAAACAATTAACTGAGTATGAATTGAGTCAATCGCGGACCATATCTGGGTTCCGGATAGTATAATTATCTTTTGAAATTTAACAACATTTCTTTTGATATTGCAATACAAATAGCACAATCGTGATAAAAGTTACACTGCAATAAGAATATCCATTACGAAGAAAAAATAATTTAAAAAAAACAATATTAACTAACCAAATAAAAGCTAACAGGATTTTGGCCCACAAAAGTTGATGTATTTCTTTCAAATTAACAAATGAGATCAGCTTTTTTATTTTCCGTCCTTTGCTTTACTCATGATTTCATCATAAACATGAGACATTTTACGACTTTTGTAATTGTTCATATAATGTTCTTTCCATTGTTTCACCTTGGCGCAGACGTTCGTAATCCGAGGTTGATTGCTGATCCGTTGTGTTAATATAATTTGAATGTTGGGTCGAGTCTAAGTCTAGATACGAATGCGTGTTGACATAATCGGACCCTTTTGATAATCCCTTGTCGTTTCCGTCATTAGGCCTACTGTATAATACACGATCAAGTGGGGCTGGTTGTGGATTTTTAACAGATGTAACTTTAATGTTATTTAACTCTCCAGTCAAGTTATCTCCTCTCGTTGTCACATCTGGCTTCGGTCTCAAATTCTGGCGTAAGTGCTTATTTATACTCATACGTTGGCTGAAAAGAGGGAAAACAATCATACACAAATCTTATTATTAAAGCATATAGCATAATTTCGGTGGATGGAATATATTCAGTTATGGTGTTTCGCAAAATAACATAATAATGAAAGCTGCCGATATCGGAACAAAGTCACACACGCAGCAGATAAATTCTGGTTTCAGGAACTACGTGATGGCTATGAATCTTTCTCTATCGGAAGCACTGGTAGTGTATTTTTATCGAGACTTTGCTCACAAGTGTGTTTTATTGTTTCAATAACTATTTCCTTGTTTAAAAAAAAACCAAACTTATATATAATATACCGATGATGCAATAACATTTACAATACTTGCACATTTATATTATCCCTATTCATAGTGTCGCACTGAAAACGTATTCACTACAGACACATTACATTTTTAATGAAATAAACACTTACTGTGAAGTCTATAAGGCAATGATATTTCTTTTCTATATTATTTATTGAGAACAACGAATGAGGAATCAGTACAAGTCTGATTTTCAATATCTGTATATCCCTGAAATATCCATTCAGAAATAAAATAATTAAACAAAGTACAAAAGTCTTACCGTAGCACAACAATGACCAAAACAATCAATATGGCGACCAAGAGGCCATTGAAAACAAAGGAGACGGTACTTCCGGTGGATGGTCCAGTACTTTCTGAATTTTTAAATAGTATGACAAAATTATTACTTTTTACTTAATTGTGTTTACTTAATTGGCTAAACTCATTAAAATGGTCAGTCTAATTTTCTTTTTTGAACTGTATAGTGGTAATTTAAAGAAGTGGTTAATAAGCACAGATTCAGGAATAAATTGTATGAAATACCGGTAATATAGTCATGCTACATGCAGCTGTTGAATTAGACTGTTAAAAATAGAGTATATTATTGACATTTAATCTCTATGTGTTTTACCGTACCTGGTAATTACACAAAAACACTATTGGATGTAATAGGTCAAAGCAAACAACAACATAAGCACAGAGCGAATGCTAGGAGAAGTGATCATAGATGTAATTTAAACGAGTGGCCACTAATTTCAGATTAAGTGTAAAATTGTATACGCAATACCGATATATATGCTAAATGTGGCTGTTGAACAGGACTTTTACAAATTAAAAATAGAGTATATTATTGACATGTAACTTGTATGTGTTTTACCTAACGTAGTAATAACACAAAAAAGCACTATTGGATGTAATAGGTCAACGCAAACAACAAATTAAACACAGAGCAAATGCTAGGAGAAGTGGTGGTAGATATGATTTATCTAGATAAATTAGTATCGCATAACCGAGGAGTTTGCGTCAAGGACTCTGTAACATTGCTTGTATTTTATGAGAGCAGGCTACAATAGTATTAAAGAAAAAGAAAACCATCGTTTGAAAACTAGCATTATACCAAATTGCAATTACTTTTTACTTATTTTTGCACCACGTCAAATTTGGTAAAACTAACTTTAATTCGTCTTTTCACAAAAACAACAGAATAAGTTAGCATAGACTGACGCTATTCGAAGCGACGTCTGATCCGTTTTGCGCGAGACTGACCTTTGTATGTGCCCAAAAGTGACAAAAATTGTTTAGTTTAGTTATGGGGAATACCCTTATTTGTGGCATTTTGGTTGGCGGAGAAAAAAATATTCGACCGTCAATCGTTGCTAAAAACTGCCCTGTGATAATGCACATTTACGCAATTTAATTATATACAATTAAATAATGCCAACAATTAATAGGAATGTATTGGTTTTTGCATGGTTTTTGTTGAAGTTATTTTATATTCTATACTTTGTTAAAATGGCACAGGTTATGAGAAAGGAGGAAAAATGAACGACCAGGCAGTTGGACGACAAATCATTGTGCGTTCTTTTACATATGAATTAAGGCAAGGAAACAGCTTATTATTAAAAAAAAAAATTATTATCCACTCTTTTTGTATTAAACAAAGCCAGACAGGGTAGATGCGTTTTCACTATATCACTGTCTTAGTGTAAACATATTCTAGCTGTAATCGTGTACAGGAACGACATCAAAATGATTTTTTTTAGTACATATGCGAATTCACACCTGGGTACCTACCTGTGTTTGTGACACAGCTTATTATTTAAAAAAAAATTATTATCCACTTTTTTGGTATTAAACAAAGCCAGACAGGGTAGATGCGTTTTCGCTATATCACTGTCTTAGTGTAAACATATTCTAGCTGTAATCGTGTACGGGAACGACATCAAAATGATTTTTTTTAGTACATATGCGAATTCACACCTGAGTACCTACCTGTGTTTGTGACATACGTTGTTTCAGCCTGTTCAGTCGTTGCCGAAGTACCTACAAATGCTAAAGAGGAAGATGGTGAAAAAGAAATATAAAAAAAAATACGTAAGTGTTAAAACATAAATGTTATGCCGGAAGAAAAAAATGTCGCCATTACGCTCGGTAGCATTCATCGAACAAAATATACAAACCACACTGATGTAATCCAGGAAAGGTTACAATTAATTCACGATGAACGTACCTTTATTGTGATCGTATGTTAACATGTTAAATAAAGTGGGAAAAGCCTAACTAAGAGCACCTGTCGTTAATGTGACACTGGGGATTGGCTGCCTAATCGCTGTAAACATATGTAAACAATCAATTATTAATGAGTTTGTTGATAACAAAATTGATGATTCCATATAAATACAGTATTGACAATGGTATCATTCCATTGATTCATTATTAAGTTAGGGTCCCGGGGCCAGTTGCTCGAAAGACGATTAGCCGCTAACACAACATTAATTAAGATAGACCTACAACATGACGTGACGTTCTCTAATAGCAAAAGTCTATCAAGTAGAAGTATAAAACCAGCCATTACCCAGCCCCAACCGCATTGTGACTTTCTGTGGACTTTCATATTGCCATATGACTCATTGCGCGCAAGATATGGTGGGTTTCGTTCAATTCACGCAGTTTGAATTTCAGAATCCACTGCTGCATTATGGGTAAAATATAATGTTTGAAAAGCGGTAGCATGATAAACCCATGATTCCACATCCAATTCATGTCCTTCGAGGTTTCTCTATGTCTCCCTATAGGGGATGCTTTTGCAACAATCAGCGCTACCGGCTCGAGCATGTTATAATTCCTGACATAGATCGGATTACACGGTATGTAACAGATAATGAATGATAAACAGAAATACAGATTATATATAAAACCAACAAATACATAGGTTAATCATTGAGTCCTTTTTGCTTTTTTGGTTGGGTTTAATGTCGAAGTCAGAGATATTTAACTTATTTCACCACACTGTAGTCAAACAGTAATTGGCACTAGCAGAACCAAGATGTGATTAGTTTCCATATTCAACTCGGGAAGTTAATTTTCTTCCAGTAAAGACATCATTGTTACTCTTCAAACAAACTACCCTTAGTCAGGGGGCTTAACTTATATGTCAACTTATATAAAGACAGATTGTCCTATATTCACTATGCTACGGGGAAATCCTTGAAGAAACTTTTCCCGTCGTGTGACTGCATCATACGTATGTTGAGAAGAATTCTACATAGATAAAATACATTTTGATTTTAAATGTGTGAAATTCTTTTCAAGATTAGTAAAATAAAATTTCACATATGTGGAAAAAATATGGTACATAAGTAAAATAAAAGCAAAACAAATTTGACATATGTAAAATAAAGGTAGAAGTGATAAAACGGTTTGCCATGAAAACCAAGACTAGGAGCGCAAGCAAAAATGCTATTGGATTGAAAACGAAGACGTGTCAAAACATTTATATATGTATTGATTATTTGTTTCTCCAACACAAAACAAGTCCAATGTGCTATAGCTTGTCCCGAAATCTATCATTCATCTTATGTGGAGTGATTGGCAAATTGTACGTTAAGATTTCCTTACGGTTGATTATTATAACCAAAATATATATGGGTTCCAAAATACCGGGGGCTACGTCTCCGGATAACCCGGAAGCCGTGCTCAAAATTGCAGTACGTATTGTGGGTTGTGTCTGCCTTATATTCCCGGACAGGTCACAGCCTGTAAAATTTCCTTAACACTAATCTGTTCCAAAAAAGAAAATGTAATTTCAAAACAGTGAAAATGCTTTTTATATTCCTTTTTATGAAACGGTATATCTTTATATTCATTCCAGTGGATGTGAACTGAAAGGCTAAGATATGCCCGCATAACTGGGTTTGTGATGAATGTTACTTCCACTTGTACACCCGCTGCTAAAGTACCCACAAATGTTATAGAAGAAGATGTCCAAAAACAGCTCCAAAAACCCGATATTCTCAGGACAAAGTCTTAAAAATTATCCTTTGTATTACCTGGTAGAAAGTAACAACCAAATTCCATCGTAGATTAACGTTGCAGTAACGTTGTTATTTGGTAACTCTGCAACGTTAACATTGTATTGCTAGTATATAACGTTGCAGCTACGTAGTGGGTTTCTGGGATCACAACGAATTAAAAGGGAACACCTGTAAAGTTTTTTGCCTGTTGTGGTCATTTGTTGTAATGATTAAAACTAATTGAGTTCAATTATAATTAAGAGTTAAATTTCAATTAATATATAGTTGACGCCATGTGTTGTGACGTAGCCTAATCGGTTTGTACAATGGTTTCTTTCCCATCGGCCTACGTCATTAAGCTCCTGACCAATCAAACGCGGTAGATTGTTCACCATTTGAAATCCCTTTTTATCGCCTAATTAAATATAAGAAATAAAAACAACATTTAATTTGACGGAAACGTGTTTTAAAAACATATTTCATCAAATGAAAATTAGTTAGTATTAATTTAAAGTAATTTATTGTTGAATACTCACCGAAACATTGGCCGAGGGGGGTTCGGAATTTCAGGTCACAGTCACAGACAGGTGTGATCCAAATTGGAGGGTGATGACAGGAATAACCAGCTGGACAGTTGTCATCTTTACCACATGAATCTGCAATACACATGATATGAATAACACCCATTATGACGAATCAATTACAAAAAATGTTGAATGCTTACTTAAACACCCGCCGAGGCAGGATATCCTGTTGTCTATTTCGTATAAAATCTACAAGAATATTGCTTAAAAAAAGGGTATTCACTGTAGTAACCAGATGAACTCTCGTCATCTTTACCACATGTCTATAAAACAGAGGATGTGAACAAGGCAGAGTTGACAACTAGTATGTCAATCGTATTCTATAGTGGACGAGACTAAGACAACTCTCGTATGCTATACCGAGCCATCGCGCATTAATCCACGCCAATATTTGGGGCGGTTCTATGCTACAGACCAGCAGATAAAAGTAGTGCAAAACAAGATGGCCCGGGTGTATCTTATAGTCAATGTCTCGATGTAGGAAGTAGAATTGATTTATTAGAATGCTAGTATGCATGGCTATGTACAGGATGTCATCTGATGTTTTTGAAGGGAGACAACTCTAGTCTTTCAGATTGCCGCCGTTATCAAAGGCAAGTGAAGGGGACATAATCGTGCAATTTGCTTTTAGATACTTTTTCATCTAATATGGATGTGCTCAAAGCGTACAAGGCTTCGGTTTGGAAATCCACCCACCCTACTCTTGGTGATGTACATCTAAGAAATTTAACTGCTGTTCGGTTTCTTGTTTATGTTTCAGTTTTCAGTTTTATCTTAAGATTGGATCCGGAATCGACAGACTTTCGTTGTTTAGTGTAGGAAGATCAGCTTTGACAGCCTAACACAATTTCAACAATTCAAGTTGTGTTGACAGTTTTCCTTGTTTCAACTTAAACTCTCATTTGCTTGACAGTTTCACATCGTTTACCGTCATACTTCATTTCTTCGTTAATTATCTTGACTGGTCACTTAGATATCCTAGACAGCGACATGCTCTCAACGAGGGACCTCATTATTTACCGATATACTAAGAACTCTCAGTATTTCAGTACCACAACCTAGCTTTGCGTTTTATCTATGTTTGTGAGGAAACATTCATAAATGTTTTTGTTAAAGGTTCATAATGAAAGAAAAAAATCCTAGTGGAACATAAAACATTCCGGTTAATAAGAAGTGGAACTTTCGTGTAATTTCTTTGGTAATGATATCATGATTTGATATGAATTTCGATCGGATGTTTAATATAAAGGGCGTGTCATTACTTGCCAGCAGCTCAGTATAAGTGTCGTTCTTTACGGTGATAATTTGGGATTCTTCATTCCATGTTGGCAGTTTAATATTGGCTGTTGTTTGAAATAAATGTGATTTGAATGTTGGTTGAAAGGTGATTAAATATGAAGCGGACTTTATTTATTGTATTATTTTCGAAGGCTGGCCCTAACCTGCAGAAGTTATGAGGTTTCTCTCTGGAACTAATCGGCCGGCTCTGTAATTTGTAATTTGGCTAGAAAAAGTGTGAAGTGGACAATCCGTTGATGGATAAGTGAAATATCCTTGACTACGATGTTAACCCCAAACAAACAAACAAACAAACACAGCAAACCAGTATATCAAAGAAATATAAAATGAACCAATGAGCATTGCCAAACACATAAGCGTACACATTATGTTAGCCGAGATAGAGCTATAATAGAAGTCGTGCCGTCAAGTGTGTGAAGAAATCCACATACAACAGAACGTAAAGAAAATGTCACTGCTACTTGAAGCAAAACATATGTCTAAATTTTTACTTATTGCCTTTTTCCCAACGAATATAAAAATTGCGATTAAAGAGATTTGAATACGCTAGTCATCGATCACAATTTCTTGTGCCGTGTAACTGAAGTTTCTTTTTAATAAAATTACCTAAACAAAAAGTCACTTGGTTTTGTGATACTTTGGCGGGGAATCCGGGTAAACATCTACACTCAAGGCTACTACAGACAGCTCCGTAACCACAGGTAAACTGGCCGCATTCCTCTCCAGTACCTGTAACACACATAATTTGACATAACGGTCATAAATGGCGTGATATTGCAGCAATCTGGTTAGTGCTCAATCCTACTCTCGCGGGAGTTTCTTAATTGGACGAGACTAAGACGATATGCCAGGTCATCGTGCATAAATTTCCGCCAATAATAGGGTGCGACGTCACAGACCAGCAAACAAACAAAAGGGCAACACAAGATGGCCCGGATGGTTCTTAGAGTCGATATCTTAACGCAGGAAGTAGAATTGATTCTATTTAAGAAAACTCAGTACATTTTGTAACCATCTAGCTTTTTATCACAGACTGGGAACTTCGGGATAAACCGGCACCATTATTGTTTAACCTGTAAGTGACGAAGGTGCTCTCCCTTTACAATAAGCCAAAGGTGCATATCAATGTGTTGTGTAAGCCAAAATAATATTGAACAGATGAATGATATCAAAGCATAGCCCCGTTGTATTTATGCAGTTGTAATTTGTCTTACTATGACCGCGCAGTTTAAGGCGTTTTAACACATATCACTACATCTACACTTTCAAAATGGCACTTGGTTTATGAACAAGTAGGCTGTACTACAACATGGAGGTAAGCCCGCTTCCTGTTTAAATCAAATGGCATCAGACCACCATTAATTTGCCATAAGCCATAATGTTAACGTTTGGCCCCCACATCTCCTTCCCAAATTTTCGTTTAGCGAAAACCCCTGACACATACTTTAATCGGTCCTTTGGGGGTATTCAGTTCAAATCTTGACATGTGATGACCTTCGAAAAACTTGAGTTACAGAGCGTGGACGGTTATAGGTGGTGTCAAGCCGGCTCGGAATGTAAACAACAGCGCAATCACCCACTCCATCAAATGATGATAAATACACCAAATATGACATATTTAGGCTATGATATTACACTGACCAGAAACCTCCACTCAATTACGTCACATCAATACCAAATACTCCACAAAAAAAATCCTCAGGGCCAGAATAAATAAAACAAGACTACACACCATTTTTAATAAGAAATATATTCGAGGCTGACAAAACGGAAGTGAATAATAGTGGTCTTATGCCAAATGTGATCAGTGTTTTGAACAAAGAGAGAATATGCAGGGAAGCGTAAATTATTTACTTATTGAGTGAAACGTCAATACAGGAGGCTCTCGGGTAGGGGTATCGGTGTTAGACTTGGCCTTGTGCAGAAATCTATGGCACATGATGTATGATGTTATTTTATATAAGAATATATGTAAAATAAATCAGCAGCAAGTTACTCGAATTCAACTTCATGCGATAGAAATAGTTTATGAAAATAATTTTTAAATAATTCGATACCTTTTACTACTACGGATTAAAACAAACCAGCTATAAAATAATGCACTGTCGACAGACAATAAACTTTATTTATTTATTTGAGTCATTTAACTTGAAAGGGGAACGGGATATGGGACTACATGTACTTCCTTTAGTAGAATCAGAAGTCTATCAAGTAGAAGTATGAAACCAGCCATTACCCAGTCTCAATGGCATTGTGACCAACCCAGCGCTGATTGATGATAA
>JARFOD010126581.1:0-13725 GCA_031763545.1 Mopalia muscosa
CGTTTCCCATAATTCAACATATTTGATACTTAGCTATCTTTTTGTAAACATCAAGTAACATCTAGCTTTTAAAAAACGATAATCTTTGATAGGAAAAAAACCCGCGTTAACAGTGATACGTGGCCATTCTAAAGCAGCAATAATTTATTTATTTATTTATTCATACCGCTATTTAGTACTCGCCTCACAAAGAAGAAACACAAACATCGACTAAGCAATTAAACACGCCGTAGTCAGGCCGTAGAGCGGTTGCACGACATCCATATGTCGGGCGTACTGTCACCTTGTGTTTGTCGGTCGCCCCACATAGGGCTAAAGGAATAGTAATCATTAAGGTAGCCCTACGGTGTCCATACGACAGCCGCAGGTGTTATGTGTTGACAACTTCAAAATACGCCTTGTGGCTACCCTAACATATGCAACAGTTTGTGACTGGGAATGCTACGGTGCCAAATGTGACCAAGGCATTAGAACTAGAGATGGGAACCTCGCAACATTTCTTATTATTCAAATACTTTATTCCCATGGAGTTGTGCTACTTGAATTTCACGTTGGAAAATAGCAATAAGTTAATACAACTTTAAATTTTGTCTTTTTAGCATCCACGATTGCACCAACTGGTAGCACAACAGTTTCTGTCAATGTTACAGAAGTAACACCAGCGCCAACGAACGCTACTACAGTCCCGCCTGACACGACCACTCAGTCCACGGCTACCGAGTCCCAATCCACAAGTTCTTCCCCTAGTGTCAGTGTTACGCAAACAACAGTAACAACCGCCGGCTCAGTCCCGTCTGACACGACCACTCAGTCCACAGCTACCGAGTCCCAATCCACAAGTTCTTCCCCTAGCACCAGTCTTACGCAAACAACGACAGCATCGGCCTCAACCTCCGCCTCAGTCCCGCCTGACACGACCGCTCAGTCCACGGCTACCGAGTCCCAATCCACAAGTTCTTCCAGCTCCACGGATACGACGAAGCCGGACACATCAGTAACACAAACTACACAAGCTACGACTGAGATAACAGGTGTGTGGTGTTATCAGTATGTTTGTGTGATTTATGAGCGTTCTACAATATACTTTATACAGTTGTGCTCATATGACCCACCAGCCTTATCAATCTATCAACCAATCAATTAATTTAAGAAGGCCAGTAGTATCAAAGCATCAAAATGAAGAAAACAAACACAGTACATTACAACTAGCACACAAATCGGAATTCACATGTAATTATTTTTCTTGTCTGCATAGTAAGTGTGAAGTTAATAATAAAAGTTTTGTCATGCAGTTATGATTTTGTGTGAATAAGATCGAATATGCTTAATTAGAAGGATTAGGAAATGATTGGTGTGAAGGTTCCTTCTGCAGGGTATATCGCCATATCTGTGGCGGAAAATTGGGAAGAAACATCTTCCGGCGGTCCGAAATTGATATATTGATATAAATTTGGATTGGTAAATATAAAAAAATAAAAACCCAGCTAACTTTTAGTCTTATTCTTGTTTCAGACTCTCTCTTCGGTTGTTTTTCCTGTCGAAACATTCACGATCCACGTACCTGTCAGACTGTTAAAACATGTCCTCACCGGGATGATGTAAAATATTCTCCGTCACTTTTTTTGTTATATGAACATAAATCCAGCTCAATTTGAGCTCCAACTTCAATATTTTTGGCAATTTTGTTCGGGGCATACAGGTTATTGAACAATTATTTAAAATGTAAAGTGTGTCTAAACTGAACAACGGTTAAGGTCACCGGTTCAATATGTTGAAATAGCATGTCACGACTAACTTACGTAATTTAAATTAGTTCTTGTATGTTGACAGTTCAAACTGCTTCTGTTTTACTTATATCGTGGATATTTTTAGCTGACTCCCAATGATCATGGGCAATTTTCTCTTTTATTATGCCAGTTTGGTTAGCCTCGATATTTAGTTAACCTGTTGAATGATATGCAATTGAATATATAGTACAACTAGTAATCCTGAAAACGCTTTTAGGACAAAAATATTTTACAAGTTGCTGTTACTTTGACTAATTTCGAGTATCTCTGTATCACTCCCGCTGTTTTGTAGGTTTTGCTGCGTATTTATCAATCTCTGTTTCTTTTTATCACCCACAGGCTTGTTACGTTAAGCGAACCATGGCGCACAATGGGGCACAGAAATACAACATGGGATGTACAGAGCTTCGTGTAAGTTGACACGAAATTATTTTCTTTACTTAAATTATTAAATAGATGAAATCAAAGAATTTCTCATCACCACGCCCTTTAATCATAATAACAACTTAACGTTAACAAGTTTATTTAGATGTTGAGTGTGAACTGATCAGCTCCAAGCGCAGCGAGAGGAGGGCATTCGGGCATTATATGGCATTGATGATCTTCCGTAGAGTTCTACGACTATCCGACAGAATCATATCTTTTCGGCAGTTTTACACTAGGCGTCACCTGTCTTTTGTTTAATATCCTTTTTCTGTTGTTTTGTTTTGTTATGGCAGGAGCAATGTTGTTGATGTAATAGTTGTTGCTGTTGCTGCTACTGTTGTTGTTTCTCCATTTGTTTTCTACTCTTTTTTACCTCTTTTTTTTTACCTTTTTTTTTTTACCTCATTTCTGTATCAGTGAGATATCTTTATCGAAAAAAAGTAATTTGTCACATGGTTGTTATTCATTAGCATTGCAGAAATACCTCCCATGCGTATGATTTGTGTTGTACGGAGAACAACTGTAACGCCGACTTGCTCGCAGGTAAGTTTTTTTGTCTTTTAATTAGTATAGATTCTATGAGATTGCGGAAGCCAGAGGGAATTTCCAGATGACTACTGTGAAAATCGTTGCAATGTTAGCGTGTTTGAAACATTTATATTCATCTACTAGTTCTTGTAACTTGATTGGCTTTGTTTTGAGGATAACACAATATATTAAGTTTGTCTAGAAAGTTAGCGAAGCAAACCTTAGGATCAACTATAAAATACTACTTTGGGGCAGCATCAAAATTCCACTAAAAAAATGTTCAGTCCGAGGTGGATTAAACCAGTTAGCAAAATAAGCACGCGTTTAGAGCATCAAAGGAATGAGGGGCAACACAAAGAAACAAAAATAAGCATTATTCTCAACCTTCCCATGCGTTTTATTTTGAATTACATAAATATTGGGGCAGCAAAATCTTTGTGGAGTAAAGTTTCGCATGGTTATTCTCAGCATATCGAGAAGATGGGTGATCACCACATACAATACGTGGGTTTCTAATTATGACGTTTTGACAATAGAATGACATCCCTTTGATAAATAACGTTATCGGTTTATGGCAAGGGAGGGCTAATCCACGATTCTTAACATGGGCTGTAGAGGGAATATTGCAAATTAACAAGTTAATTCATACAACTAAATCAATTCCTTTTTCCCATAGCTTAAAAGTATATTTTTTTGCAAAAGTTAGTTTTAAAGCTATATTTTCCTGAACATAAACAATCCGCAATGTTAAAGTATAGACAGGCTGCCCTATGGTGCCATAAAGTGGCAACGTCATTTCACAAAGGGACGTCACTCTGTTGTCGTTACGTCATAACTAAAAACATCCGTACTGGCTGAATCAAAGACCTCAAGAATTATATAATGACCTTAAATGTTTTCCAGTTCACTTTTAAATCTACAAGTGGCTTCGCTGCGTTCAATCCTGTTTTTGTTTTAGCTATATTGCAATAGCAGGAAAATTTTATATTATCGTAAAAGATTCCATACACCGCGATGTGGGTAAATAAACTATGAATATTTATCATTAGAAATTTGCTGTGTTTTTAAGATAATCGGCTATTTATATAACTCTGTTTAGATAGTAAGGTATATTAACGTAAGCACTCGATTTGCCAGTCAGATTTCCAATCGAACCGCTCTCTGGCTACCGGCAGTTTGTTTGTAGAGTAACAATACTGTATTTACTTAGCACAGGAGTAACATTAACTTTCTGGAACCGATTCACATGTTGGTGTAAATTATTGTTAGAATACACAGCTGCCATAGAAGTGATTTCACTTCAAGCACGGCGTTAAACACCAATCAATCAATCAAACCATGCAACTTGAATGTGATCCCATACTTGTTTTCTGTTTTAGAGCCTATAGTTTCTTGCAACACGTGTCATCAGGACACAGGGTCTGGTAAATGTACAGAGACCGTCATCTGTTTGGAAGGAGAGGTCGGTATACTGTTATCCAGTTGTTAAATTTTGAATCGGTTTTGATCCTGAAACACGCGTTATTTTTACATCTTCATGCCTGCGGCTATATACGCGATTACAATCCTAATTTTTTTTCAAGGCCTTTTTCCATAAAGTTGTTAATGTCTTATCGGGTTGTGGACAAGTCGCATCTTCGTCGTGCGAAGGTAGAAAAACAGGTAGATAAAAAATGAGCTTAGTGAAAACAATGATGTCATACCATTTACATGATAGACCTTTGGAGTGGTGTAGCTAGCTTACATAGACTAGTAATCAGTTTACAGCCATTAATGCCAACTACATATTATTAACACGTTTCCTTAAAAACAATAAACCGTGTATGCCAGCTACATATTTTTAAAAGATCTAACATGACTTTCCCATAGTTTACACTTAATTATAAGCCAACTACAATTTTGCTAGAAAATTTAACGTTTATTATCTGGCAATACTTAACAATCCTAGTTAACATTCACGTCTCGTAATACCCATTTATTTATTTATTTTTTTTTTTCATATTTTATTTTCAGACGTGTTATTCTAGATCGGGGCTATATGAAGGAGTTTTTGAGTTGCATGATTACGGATGTCTCCCAAAAGAAGTTCGTACATTATAATGTTAATGTTTTTTTTCTATTTAATTTATTTTTATTCCAACATTTATAAAAATGTTTTCCTTACTGTATTCTCATCCCTAAGCTACTTAGATTTTTTTTTTTTGTCTTTTAGAAAGTGGAGATTAACAGTATTTTGTTTTTTTGGGATAACACTTTCTTAGTTTGAACAGATCTTAGTTTAGAAAATATAGGCACGGAATCGCAAGCAGTAACTGCCGCCCCCTAGACCACTCAGCCACCCAGCCTTCTAGTTTAAACCTGCAAATTTTTCTGAACTAGATTCTGGTGTCTATAGATAGACATTGATATTGGCCAGCTAATATAGTTTTTCCCATGCGAAAAGTCATTTATATGAGAATTTAGTAAGAAATTTATAGCATCATATTTGATAAATAAATTACTCAATTATTGAAGACCAGTCAATCAAAAAGTAGGTTGGCAGCACAGTAACTTACCTCATCAACCTTTTTGACTCATCAATGAAGTTCCTCATTAACTGACCTTTGAACTCTTACAGGACTGTAGCCCTGATGCTGACCGCTACCCTCCCAAGGGTGATTACCAAGAGAGCTGTATATCATGTTGTGAGGGAGATCACTGTAATAAGCCAGGAATCTGTAATGTTACGGGTAAATTTATATCCTAACCAATCTTTTATTACATAAATGGAGCTGTATCTACATTTTCCTGTTGATAAATGGACTGGAAATGGTCATAATTTATTAAGTGATCGCTAAAATCTTTCCATGGAGGGCAACACAACAGTCGCACCTGCTGTTTTAACTGCATTTCTTCAACAGTACCGTATACATATTGAATAGCTCTATGTAAACCTTGTGCTATTTGATTATTTTAATTTCATAGTTAAATTCTTTATATCATACTTTTTTAATTAACCCCGGTTTCTGCTCTTAATTAAAATTATCTTGAGATAAAGTTTAAGCCCCATTCTACAAAAATACATTTTTATTATCATTTTAACATGGCTTTATCTTGGTTTTCTATAAATACTTAGCACGTTATTAAAAGCTTTTGGCATTTGGGGAAGCATAATAGTCAATTCCTATAGATTTTGAGTGTCTGTCATTCGCAAAAAAGTTTTATCGTACCATAATAGTTCTATCTTGGTCAGGTTTAGAGATATTATAGCATATCATTTATCGCTTTACAGGCAATTCAACGCTGCTTTCAAATATACAAATAACTTTGATACTTAACAAAATAAATCAAAATACATATGGCCTTATCTTGTGTTCTTACTCTGTAACAGTTCCTGACATTCGTCGGTGTCTAAGCTGTATAGGAGCGGATAAGCCAGAAGACTGTAAAACATCGGTTCTCTGTCCTTCAGGCGAGGTAAAATAATCCAAATTTTTTCCAATCGGTTTCCGTAATTAAAAGCAACATAGTATCCAATTTTCCTAAATATATTGCACATACGTTTAATCAGGGCCGTTAATTAATGAAAGTTGTGTCAAACATAACATTAATATTTTTTGCAGGGGTGTTATTATTTCCGACAGTTACGGAATGGAAAGCTAGTCCACGACTTTGGTTGTTCCACCAGCCAGGTAAGCATATCATTTTAGGCAGAACAAATTTAAACATTAGTCCAGGATTTCACTTTTATTTCGCACTTTAAGATTATAAATCTATTCTCATTAGCCTTTTAAACCAAGAGAGCTAGGGTAGATGAACAATAACCTAACGGTCTGTAAATATTGTATCCCATGGAAAGAAAAAAAATCTGACACCATCAGTCTGCTTACGACTGCAACACTAGAAATCAATAACTATAATAAAAAACAAAATTCACCGCTATAATTAATGATCTATGAACTTTCATTCGCGTCATCTTTTAAAGTAATCTAGTTAAATGTTGGCATCATATTGGGACTAAACGCAAAAACAGTTCTGATAAACTGCCAAATCCTCCACTTTGCCGGGATGAGAAGAAAAGCATAGCACAGACCTTCGTTTCAAAAGATGGTGGCGGATGAGGTGTTCAAATACCGAGGAGCGGATTAGCCAGTATACATGCCCACTGAGAGGGGGCGGCACCCCGGGGCACATCAGCTCGGGAGCCCCAAAAACCAAATAAGAAAAAAACGAAGGTGTACCTTTTGGAAGGCAAACAAAATAAAATGCATGCTTTCTGTTTTCACCAGTCACAGGAGTTTTTGAAATAGGTAACTAAATAAAAAACAAATGGCATGGTGTGTCGTCATTGGACAAATCCCTTTATTTTGTCTCCTCAAACTGAAGAAGTTCCTCAACTCAGAGTATTTTTGATTTGCGAATAATTGGCTTTCAAACCTAATTTTCTCTGATTCATTTGGGCAGCATTGCGACTCTTTGTCATCCGCCATCCCGGATTGCCGTTTCACGACCAATTCCTCCAGTGAATGTGTGACGTGTTGTGACGAGAACCTGTGTAACCGGCACATTGATACAGTTCGGAAGTGTATGTACTGCTTGGATGTGAATACACCGTCAGACTGTCGGGCAACAACCACTTGTCCGCTTGGAGAGGTAAGCGAAACATTTTAACATCAATAGATACATATATGGCGCATTATATGGCCTGATTCACTACACTCTAAAAAATAGTGCTTCTTTGAGGGTTCTTCAGAAAAGAGGGTGGTTCTTTATGGAACCATAAAGACAAAAACGGTTCTTTGATATAATAAGAAAGGGAGAAATGTCTCCATGCAGAACCATGAAAGGTTTCACCGGAGCCATGACTGCAGAACTTCACAGGGTTCCATAAAACGTCCACAAGCAATAATCAAAAATTATTTTTATCTGACGATACATTTTTGTTTCAAAAATTGAAATATTGTTATCGTATTTGATATTAGATATATCGATAAAAATAGATTTAAGATGCTTAAAAATCTAACACAATTGATCGGTTAGAAGCTTGATGCATATGAAGAAGAAATCATTGTTCAAACCCCATACGGCTATGTCGCAACTTTTGGCGAGAAAAAACTTAATTGGCGTGATATCTATTAATTGAAAAAAATAATTAGCACAATTGACTTTATTTATTACACCAAATGACCACAACAGACCTAAAAATTAAACGATGTTCCCTTTTAAAGCATATTTTTCCCAGAGGATATTTAACCTCGGGTAATGAGTTTGTCATTGAAAGTTACCGAACCTGATACAGGGATAAATTGAAAATCACAGATATTATTACAATTTAGGGTTAAACCCAATTGCAGAGGGTAAACTGTTAAGGAAATACTGACTCTCGCTGGGCTTTCGTCCCTCTATACAGCACACATAATAAATGGTCATTGATAAGACCTCAATTTATATATTTGTCTAACTTAATTATAAATAGAACTCCTTCGCCAATGGAGTATAATCATTTATATTCGTGTCCTGTCGTGTACAATTGAGAAAGAGCCCAACTGAGTCTCATCTAATTTACAAAACACGCACAGTTAGGGAAATTCCCTGCTTAAAATTGCTTGTAGACTGTAGTTTTATAGCTTGGCTGAAAATAACAATAAAATATATTTTGCTCAAATGTGCATAAATTATCCTTACCTTTACTGGGAGATATATCCTTGTACCTTTAATTACATGTTCCGCTTTTGTTCTGCTATAGTATTATACAATAATGTTGTTGTTGCTATGAATAATATAATAATATGTTAATAATATAGCCTTACAGACATATTTTATGCCTGATACCCTTTCCTTTGTAAATTATCTGTTCTGCTTGTTTGTATATATACTGATTGACAGCTTAATATTGCGAATTGGTTATAATGTCGGTTACGATAGTCACTTCTTTCACTTGATTTGACTTGATTGACTATATACACCTGATCATAAACAGTGGTTATCCATAACTAAAGGTTTCACAAAAACGCTTCATTTGATTTAATGTTCAGGAATGTTATTACTTCCGGGAACCAAGGAATGGGAAAATGGCTCATGATTTTGGTTGCTCTTCGAAAACGGTAAGTTTGGCCTTTTCTCCTGAAGTTTTCCTGTTTTCGGCAATAGCTAAAGATTACCATGCATTGGGTAGTAGATAACTTGAGGGCGATTTGAACTTGGTTCCAAGCACTCTAACTTTGAACAACTTTCTCTTGGTATTTTGCCATTGTTGTTTCAAATGACATCAATCAGGGAGGGTTCCTTCTACCATTGGATCTTCTTCGCTATACCCACGATTTTATTCCGAGCTACTCTGCGTAACAACCCTTGACGGATTATTCGCATATAATCTGACTCGGCTTCCAAGCGATTGATTGGACGCGTGGAAACTTCTACACAACCAATCATATTATGTGGCACAAGAACACTCTGCTAGTAAAAATGGCAGTGATACTCAATAATGAAAGAGGATGAAGAGTTGTTGAAAGAAACATTTTTTCGAGGTATTCACCAATTCAATGAGAGTGTTGCATATGTACCCACCCCTTCAGACACAACTCTTCATATATACGCCAATCGCGCTTTACAAAGTTAAACGAATTGTCAAAACTAGAGTTGTAATGCAGAGTATCTTGGAATAAAACTCTTGGCTAAAGAAGGTATCATTGAAATAGCACCCCTGTCATTTGATCTGTATCTCTGTCAGTATATGTCTGGTGATAGTCTCTTTGCTGATCGCATTGTTTTAAAACAACACATTGAACTTATCGATTTCTAATGAACTTACCAATATCTGAGCCATGGTTATCTTTCTTGTTTTCAGAACTGCGACGAACTGTCATCATTTTTGCCCACGTGTAAACAAGACACCGACGTCGCAGACCAGTGCGTTTCTTGTTGTGCTGAGGATCTCTGTAACAATGTTTTTATTCCATAACTAGTTATCTAACACAACCAGCTATCTACCTAATCCTGTGAAACAAATAACACTGTTTTTTGTCTGACTTATTTTTTCTGGTTTTGATCATTGACAATAAAACTATTACTTTGAAGAGCTGAAGCTGATATCAAGAAGCAATTTAAGCATTGAGTGAAAATGTAATTGAATTATTAAAGTTTTGTCAATTTTAAATTTGACTATCAAAACGGCCCCTTGTTGAAAACGGCCCCTTGTTGAAAACTAATTGATGTTAAAAGAAAAGAATATTTATTATCCAGCACAGGCCGAATAAAAAAGCTTCAAATGTTTTACTGAATGACATTCAATAATTACACATGTAAAACACAACAACAGGTAGCTCCATAGATTGGATATTTCCCATGATGGCTCAAATCTCCACTCGGAAGTGGTCAAATGGCACACAAAAAACCGGATGTCAAACGATCGTCGTCGTGGTTGTCTGATCAAAGGCCATTTTGTAACAATCAAGAACCATCTAGCTCTTCAACAAAGACTGGGAACTTTGGGATAAACTCGCGCCATCACGATCTCACCAGGGGGTCACGAGACGACGCCCTACCTTTGACCACAGTTAGGAAAATCCACCTGTTTGAGAAGTTACAAATGTGTAAAAAAAAAATTGATATAAGAATAATTACATTTGTCAGAATCTTTAAAATACATTATAATTGAAATTAAAAAGACAATCTCCCTTCCCATCTGAACCTCTCCTCACTCAAAAACACACCCTAACAAATACCTTTTCTTTCTTTATATCGGCTCCAGAAGTATAAGCGAACTTTTTACTGAAATTTCGGCCTATATCAATGGCCTTTACTATTCTTTCTCTATCTTAGGCTTTTATGAAAGCTGGTTGACACAGTCCTCTAATTCTTTCATTGATTTCCCAGGATACAACTCATTTTCTTTAAACAGATGTAAGAAAAAGGGAGGAGGGATAGCCTTATAAAAGATGACTTCATGTCACATCTACGAGAAGACTTGAGTTTTATCAAGGCCACCAATGGCTATGAATGTATATTTGTCGAACTCATAGTTAAAAAATCCAAATATCTTGTTTGCCTGTTCTATAGACCACCTGGATTAGCGCGTTCATTTCCGGTCTCCTCCTCCAATGTAAATCTGAAGAAAAAAATGAATAATTGGGTGACTATAATATCGATCTTTGTAAAACCAATTATCACTTACCTTCCAAAGATTGCTTAGATACTCTTTCATCATTTTATTTCTATCCCAAATAACCAAACCAGCTGAAGTAACCTCAGTTTCCGCAACAATAATTGATAACATCTGTAGGCCTACTAACTTTCACGATTATAACCTTCGTTTTGCCATCCTACTAACCGATGTTACAGATCCTTTTTCTATTGTCCGTGTTCATACGCTAAATAACTTAACACAAACTGTTCCTATTGACTCGGTGTCATTTCGAAAATATGCAGACCTCGAAAAACAAAACTTTGTAAACCAGATTGAACAGACTGATTGGGAATCCCTTATCTGTCATCAAACTGATTTTGAAACAGCTATAAACACCTTCTGATAAATCAAATAATAGATTTATTAAATGTTTTCAAATTACTACAATTCATACTAACAAAAAGAAAATTATTAAACCATGGACTACTCCTGGTCCTGGATTACTCTCTTCTATTCACCAAAATAATAAGTTATATAGACTTCAGTTAATATATAGATCTTATCGAGACAAATTAAATCATACCATTGCTTTGCTAGGAAAAACTGCTTTGATAATAAAATTAACAAATTCAATCATGATACAAAATAACCTGGAAAGTATTACAAGAACTTTGAAACAATAAAAAAAAACTAAATTACCTAGTACATTCGGCATTAATGGACATGACACTGACGATAAAGAATCTATAGCTAACGGTTTTGCTGATTATTTTGGCTCTTTAACTTTTGAATTAAATTAAAAAATACCTAAGGTTTTCCCCCGACATTCTTGGAGATCCAGTGGCGGGACAGCTGTGTATTTGCTTCTTTGTATCATGGCAAGTCTGTCATAACGGATCTCAAGTCATCTTCTGCTCCTGGGATACACAGGATCGACATGCCAATTATCAAAATTGTTCAAAATTACATATCTTTAATTTATCAATTATATCTGGTACTGTCCCCCGATTGCTGCAATATTGCAAAAATTATCCGTCTTCAAACCTGGCCGGCCCGCGGCCGTGGCTCAGTGGTAGTGAGTGTGCTTTCTAAACTGCACCTGCTTCGATTTACCGAGTCCGCCTTTCGACCATCAGATATGAGCTAGTCACGTGTTGTGGCTTCGGCAATCGCGGGGCTGGGTTTTACGAGGTTTCCTCTCGGTTTCCACTGTGTACAGTGTGAAGTGGACAATCCGTCGTCATATAAGAGAAATACCCTTGAGTATGACGTTAAACACCAATCAATCAAACAAGCAAAGTAAATCTGGCCAGCAAAAGCATAGAAAACTATAGATCAATTTCTGTACACCGATCTATTGGTAAAATCCTAGACGTATCTATCGTACTGAACAATTGGTCGATACTGGGGTGCTGATAAGGAGTGTTCGTTTCCCATCTAGCGCATATAGGGAAACTTGCTCTCTGTTGGGAGTCCTGTGTAAATAAACCAGCCAGTGCCATTCTCAAACTCACTTATTATAACCAACTACATTGTACATAGAAAAAAGGAAAAAGTTAACGGTACCATATAAGTTACATACTTATGAGGCTCTCGAATGTCTACAATAAACGATCTGTATATTAAGCTATGTTCGACACCCCATTTCCTTCCTGGAAATTGGTGTCAACTTTTATATCAGTGGACTTAGTTCATAAAATTACCAATTTTGATATCCCATTTTCTTTGTTCTGTTAGACTGACCGAATTAAATCTCACTGGTCGGAGTTGCTACATGTGTACACAGACGTCTCGAAATGCCCCTACAACAGCAAAGTAGGAGCCGGTGTGTGTATTCCCACGATAGAATACTACCGGTCATTTCGGCTGGTAAACTGCGTCTCTGTGTTATCCGTATTACTCATCGCTGTTCTATGTGCTTTAAAAGTTATATAATGCTCGAACTAAAACCGCTCAGAAGTGTAATTTTCATAGATTCTTAAATGCTGTGCAGGGCTTGTCTAACCACATTTGGAATAAATCAAGTTTAATCTTATTTGAAATTTTACATATGTACAACTTTGAGTTATCAAGGTGTTTCGGTGGCATTCCAGTGGGTTCCAGCCCACATAGGGTATCCCGGTAATGAATTGGCGGATTACCCAGCAAAGCATAGACGAGCACTTGTCTCCTTTAACGACTCCAGCATGGATCCCTTTTGGTCGAAAAACCGTGACAAAGCGGGTGTTTTCGTATGGACAAAAACTCTCATCGGTCGGCTGATGTGAATAGTCTGTTAGGCAAATCTTACCTTCTTCCGTTGTCTATTGACGGTATGATCCACAGAATCTGGTCGAATCAGAGGCGATCCGATAACTTTGACATTCGGCCATGTTGACAAATCTACTCAATCAACGTCACGTGACTCAATTTTGAAACTGCAATAGCGGACAGGATATGGCTGTATCGTCAATAAAGCGTAAGACTGCATTGACGATACCTGGATCTAGCCAAACAGGGCCTTTTACTCACAAATATTTCCATTCTGTCATCACTTACAATTGAAGAAGTATTTAGCCAAGCTAAACTGAAACTACTGTCAAAATGGCCCGATGATTGAGAGAATTTCTAAATAGGAAGCTACTTTCAATCTTTTAAAACATATGTGAACACAAAGTATAATTTATGTCTTAACAAGCGGAGTGACGACATTTTGATATTCAGATGGTAGTCCTGCCACTTCAAGGCAAACAGTTATCTTTTTAAGTTTGGTTCTCACCATTCCGGTGTGTGTGTGGAATGCGGTGTCGAAGACCATTTCCCATTTCCCGCTGTAACGCAGTACACGTCACACGGAAGCCAGGCGGTTACTATATTCACACTAGCACAAGTTGAAATTCG
>JARFOD010126592.1:0-14097 GCA_031763545.1 Mopalia muscosa
TCCTCGGAAGAGATGGTCGTCAGGGCCTTGAAGATGGAGTAAAACGTCCAACCGTGCCATTCTATGCAGTTGCGGGGCAGTCCCTTACGCATGATGGCGTACCGCTCGGCCACAGCCTTTTCGTAGTCGCTCACGTAGTTGCAACACACGCTTACCACGAATGAGAGGAGGGAGATCTTGAGGAACAAGCATCTCCAAGAGACTCGGTTCAGGACGTAGTTAGCTACCAGACTTATAGCGAGGGTAACGAGGCCTATGGCGAGCCACGCCGTGGTGCTCTTGGTGTCCATAATGCTGGTCAGGTTAATAAATCAGCCCGCTTATTCTATCAAACATTATGAGACGAGTCCCCCCCTTTAAATACATAACTACTTCCTTGGCTGGTTTAATACGTTACACGCTCTCTAAAGAAAACTGACAAAATGGAAGGTATTAGAGGAGGTCCTACCATATAAAGGATGGACGAAGGGGGTAAGTATAAAGCCCGTCTCTCTCCGTTAATAATATATACTAAAGGTACATTACGAGGCACTCTGACAAATGGAAATGTAATAGAGGAGTGTAGCCTGTCCTGCTAATACATTACTATACACACAGGATGAACGACTGAGAAGGCTCTATGCATCTCTCTCGGTTAATAATATACTAAGGCTCTAGAAAGGGTTTAAGAGAGACTGTTAGGCGTCTATACAGAGGTTAATAATTATATACTAAGGTTCATTACGAGGTGCTCTCTGACAAAATGGAGTGTAATAGAGGACGGCTGTGTGTACTCTCTATACATTACTATACCATATATATTCACAAGGGTGTATAACGCCGTCTCTCTCTCGGTTAATATATATACTAAGGCTCTTAGAGAGAGGGTTTAAGAGAGTGCGGTTAGGCGTCTTATACAGAGGTTAGCCCAGCTGTAAAGCGGCGAACACTCCTTCGTGGAGACTAGTCAAGAAGCTGTTATGGAGACTAGTTAAGCCGAGATGTATTAAGTAGACGGAGAAAAAAATAACAAACCAAAGAGAGCTCGTTTAAATGATTGATTGATTGATTATTGTTTTACGCCACATTCAGCGGTATTTCAGCTATGCTGTATCGTGAAATTGGTCAAATTATTTTAAGTTATATACATATTTAAAGACAAATTCAATCAGCGGAACCCCTAAGCCTATAACATCAAAAAGAGAAATGAAATGAACTAAATAGGACATACATAATTGCTAAAAATTTTAAATATGTGAATATATTAAATAGTTCAAATTGAGATCTAAAAATTGTAAATATTCTGTTCAAATTTTGATCTAAAAATTGTAAATATTCTGATTAAAACTATTTATTACAGTTACTTACAATGAATCATAAAAATTAGATTTTTTGATACACACCGATCCGTTTAAGGAACTTGATGACAACATCGCCAGCAATGTTGTCAAACAAGTCCTTCATAGAGGTGACTGTGTAGAACTGTTGCCTAACATTTGCAAAGTCCACACAGTCTCTTTATGCAATTTCGAGGACACAGGAGCTGCAATGGACTGGCGAGTAAGCTTTTGTACATACATCTACTATCGTCATGACTGGCATGCCGCAATATCTATTGGGCTATAGTGTATTATTGTCCAGTCATCTCGGGGCAATTGCATTAGTAACCCCTTTAATGGGGTTTTAAGGCTGTTAAAGTAAAAACTGTTGTCAGCTTGAGTTAATAAATTTAATTAAATATTAGCCATAAAGTTACAAATATTTTCTTTGATTTGAGCCCAAAATAATCACTTAACTGGCTACATTCACGACAAAGTCACAAAGTTAAAGCTTTTCTTAGAACCATTGTTTTTAAACTGCTTAAGAAATTTTATTTTATGGTGTTGACTGATAGATTTGTTGACATTTCTTCCTTTCGCTACAAATTACAATCAATCAAAATCATAAACCATGATGATGATCTGTTTGGAAGGTCAATAGGGTCACTGTGACACAATATTCCAAGCAAAGTTAGTCAATAATTGACCTGGCCTTAGTCTTGAATCGTTTCCCAATGCAGTAAAGCGGTCAATGAGACAAACGCAGATTCATTAAGAGAACAGTCGCTGATCAAATGAAGACATCTTTGCAGATCTGTGCACATCTTGCCTTCTCGTGTTTAGGTGAGACACGAGTTTTACAACTCACAACCGAACACACGCAAACAGAAAGATAAACAAACAAGACGTATCCTTACCCATCATACTGTCTACCGGCGATATTATCAACAACAACAAATCAAAGACTACCCTGTCCCTCAGTGTCAAGTCATCTTTTAAGGTTGATCATCCCATGCATCGACTACTCGATGCTGTTGTTAGGCAGAGAATGATGCTGAACCGGAAGTAGATGTCAGAGGACTATACCAGATTTGACCTACATATTCTTGCGAACAAGGTGCTTGTCGGCGGCTTCTCACACCCTTGATTGGCTTTAGTTTATAAGCCAAATTATTATGATTACATACCAATTATAGACTTTAAAAGTCATTTTCAGATTTCATGTATAAAATTCCAAACTTCAAAAGGGCAATTTTGAGACCGACTGTATAGTTTTTCAGCGCACTATGTTTTAGCTAACTTTGTCTGGAGAAGTTGAGCAGAAGTTGTAAGTTGTGTCAGTCATGTCACAGGCCGGTAAACATATCAAGTTGAAACAGTGATGGTAATTTCGATGTCAGTTTGTTCGTAATCAAGTGGGTATTTCTCTTGTGACAACTCCCTGAGACTTACTATTGTGATAGGATTAGGGTTTGTAAACCGTTAATTTACCTCTTACTGCGCGGAAAACAGCAGAAGAAGTTTTCCAACGGCAAGTTACGGTAGCCCAGACGGGGACACACTTCCGCTGCCAAGCAGTCAGTTTATCGACCCTCGAGGTTTCTTCTCAACATTTCGCCAGTTTTTCGAAGTTTCTGTGCTAACTTGATGGATCTTTCGAGAGTTTGAAAATGGCTGTTTTTAATGTTATCTTACGGGGTGGTGCCCCGTGGGGGTTTCGTCTCCAAGGAGGTAGTGACTTCAACGAACCGTTGAGAATTTCCAAGGTGGGTTTATGTTTTTACGACCGGGCTATAACATATAATGATATAGGCCTAGGCCCTATTATGTTTTATTGCAAGCGGTTTTCTATACTAACTGGTTTGCCAGTGTATAATACATGTGGTATGTCTACCGTAGTAAAATAGTACTATTCTAGCCATTGATAGAAGTATTTATGAGCAGCCGAATACAGACCCACCAAAGTTTACAGAAACTCAACTTCCCTCTTGTACTGATATAATATTCAATATTTTATTGACATTCAATTTTAATCTGATGTTCATTAAAAAAAAAACAACGGATTTTCATGACATCAAAGGGCTGTCAAATTAATTCAACTGAATCAGAAATTAATTCTTTGGTATTAAAGGGTACATAGCGGACTCAAGAAAATTACACAGATCTCTCAATCCTTGTACTATCTGTTTTATACTACATTGAATCAAAATTCTGTACAAACAGCTTTAAATGACAATTCAAATAACTTTTTTGACAATTCTATTACAACTGTACATACTTACTTTGTTTGTTTCATTATTATGTACATTGTAACATATAAACAAGTCATTATGAAACAAAGTTTATATATAATATATAATTATATAAGCTTACTCTCTTCATTTATTTAAAATATATACGTACATGTATACATATTCTGTTTATCAAATTTAATACTGCACTACAGACAACTGACATGCATACAATAGTTCTTACGTACATGGTATGCCACCATGCATCTAAATGTACAAAATAGTACAATTACTTCATAAGGAGAGTAGATCACAGGCCTATATCCCATTGTGCACATGTTAATGGGCCAGCCACCCTTTCTGTTAACACTTCGTAATTTTTGAAAATATGTACATTACATTAAATAATGTAAACCAATAATTTGTAATAACCAATGGTTCATGGATGGTTATAACTCATTTGTTTATATTTGCAGCAAAAACTTGTCAAGTGGATGTGATATGTTTGATAAGTAGGCCTAAGCTTATTGACAATGTATTCTAAATTAACGTCCTCTCCTTTTCAGCTATCCCTGTGTCTATGTATAAACATTGTGCTCAACTTACATGTTTTCATTCATTTTAGGGCCCATATAAAATATTCTTTTGGAAAGCCTGGTAACAAATATATAAATGTACATCTTATATCTCATTTCTGATTTGAAGCAAGGTGTAAATTTTATTATAGACTAAGTTAGTATATTCACATCAGCAGAGGATTGGGAGAAGTGTTCTGTTGCCCAGGTGTTCTCCAAGCTAAGGGGCAACATGAAGCAGAACTGGATGATGTCCTGTCATTGTCCTGATTTTGTCCTGTCTTGTATTTGTTTGTTGGTAGTGGCATGACTGGCATCAAGGTTGGATCATTCCTTCACCAAGGGTGCTGGGATGCCATCATACATACAGTACGAGTGAAATAACCCTTTAAGTATGGCTTTAAGCCCTAATTAAACAAAAAAAGTATATTCACATCGTGATTTAATATTTTGTTTATTAGTATTCTTGGAAATGCACAAGATAGCCAGCCAAAAGCCATTCTGCCATTTTGGCCTCTTCTCTTAATTTGAAAGTGTGTGATAGATGATAAACCACAAAATGAAGCAGTGTTGTTGATTTATTACACTACTTAGTGGCATCTGAGGGCACATGCCAAAACCATCTCCCAAACGGAATACATGTAAAATGGTCGCGGGGGTTGCCCACCCCTGCTACCATCTTACATGTATTCTAGTAAGAAGTGTTATAAGTTAAGAAAAATTATTTGTTTCAATTTTTTTTATGCAAGAGAAACACAATAGTAAGTGGGTTATTTTAATGAGCTTAATTGTTTCTGGTAACACGGCAAGGTTTTGATAACATACATCATGATTATCTATGTCAATTAGTATTTACTTAGCTGTAATCAACTGTAAAGTGTTACACATTCACTTATGATTTTAGTATTCATAAAAATTAATATTTTAATAAGCTTACAAAATAGTAGTTTTACTGAAACTCATACGTGTATACTATATGATTAAGTTTAATTTCAATAGTTGAAATAAAATATGTTTAATTTACCTTTACAGTGTACATGGATATATATATATATATATGAAATACTTTGACCTCATTCTATGCTTCTGATATGAATATATTAACAAGACATTGTTTTTAATTTATCTTTTAATTGTATTAGACATTTAAATTAATTCTCTGATGTCAAGTGTAAGCCATTCCATGCTTCTGGTATACAGTATGCAGATTTACATACTTTACTTTTCTGAATGAATAATATTCTATTAGTGAGAGATGAGTTCATGTGTGACTAAAATATACTCAGCAATTCACTCATTGGCGTATATAGTATCAGACATGACATTGTGGTGAGGTTGAATGTATGAATAGGGGCTTGGTACATGTAGTAATACAATACATTCCGGAAGTAATACACTTACAAATGAATATTATAGAAATGAGACAGATTTACACTCAGGGTCGATCTTTAGTTGAAATATTGTTCAATTTACAAATAACTTGATCATTTTCATATGCAGAGGAGTTTTTATATTTAAACTAGTTATGGAAAATGCATTAGACGCCCAACATATTTTGTTTCCCAAATTAATGTAAAAATATTATTGTTTTCATTAAATCGGAGTTAAAATCGGGGTGTACAGAACCTTGATGATGGTGTGATGAGTGTAGGATAGTAACCTGAAATAGACCTTCGGAAACTCCCCTGATATGTGTCTATTAAATAGAAATGTAAAAAAAGATAAGATAAGATAAATTTATGTCAATGGATATATTTTTTGCACTCAGTCTGACTGTCTGAGGAATTCAACCATGAAATGTAGTGATAATCTTCACTGATAAAAAAAATGATTACAAAAATTCACAACTTTTTTTATATATATGCTGTACTTTCTGTTTTTGTCCCCTTGGATATTGTTAAAAATAATTTGTGAAGATAATTGATGAATAGTTTTCCTGCCCACATGTTACTGTGGTTAACTTTTGTAGATGTGTGTATTTATAGCTGACAGATGAGACTATACAGTGAGTTTGTTTTGATTTATAAATAGCTACCTCAGATGAAAGCCACCAAATAGCACATAAGACAAACACATTCCATCACAGCTGTACATTCAACACACTGAATGATATCAACGCAGATAGTTAGAATATGTGAATAATTGACACATAAGTAAATGATAAGTTTAATGTTAGAAATTTGTTTGTCAGTAAAGTTTCTGTTTATTTTTTACTTATTACTCTTTTCATTATTCTGAATTGACAGAAGTATTAAAATTAAATAGTTTTCTTTATGATTTCATTATTTAATACATATATATTGAATATTTTTGGGTGACATCAAACATCATATTTTGGATTACTTTTTCGAACATGTATATATGTTGCTGTCAATGTTGGAATACACCTTCATCATATTTATGTTGTGGGTGGTTGGTGGGGAGCTCCATGTTACCCTGATACTCTCAGAGTTAGAGAGGAACAGGAAGCTGATCTGTTTGTGGTGTCTGTATTGCATTCTGTATTTGTCCTGCCTTGTCTTTGTGTGTAATTGTTGCCAGTGGTGTTAAGAGTGGTTTCTGTCACCCATTGGGCTGGCATGTCGTCATATAAGTGAAATAAGCTTGAGTAAGACTTTAAACCCCAATCAAACCAACATATTTATAAGTCAAATAACATTTGGCATGACACAGTCATAATATGCATAAAGCATCAATCAATCAATCTATGAACTGATAATATATCTTTGTGAAATTTTATATTTAATGTTACTATTGTAAATTGTTATGTAAGGAAACATTCCATAACATAGGCAAAACATGGAGTGATTTGAAGTGGACTTTATTACAATTTGTCTGAATTGTTAAACAAGCAAAATATATTTAAGCTCTGCATGTAGTCAGTGAATCAACAAGAATAAAGGCCAATTTATTTAGCATTTTAATTTAATTTTTAACAACTGTGACTCAATATTTAAATTTTTTGTACGAATCTGAATTACTGTATACAAGTCAGTGATGGACAGTGTCTGATGAAGTGTGAAAGAAAAGAAAAAACCAAGAAAAAACATTAAATCTGTGTGACCATTTCCGGTTGGGTTTAATACCTTGACCTATTTGCTGGTGTTTTACTACTGTTATCATACACACCTGATATTTATGACCCTTGAAGCTATGTTATACATGTAGCTTACCGTTATCATATGGTATGTTGGGATATTTCTGGCTTATATCCCCATTGGGTGTTGTTCTTGCCTGCTAGTAGGTCACCTGTTACTAATTTACATCTTCCTGCCTATTTTTATTCCTATGTTGTATTAATGTACCTTCCATATCATCCATTCATTCTCATGGTATATTTTTAACACAAAAGAAAAGATTCCTTAAGTTCACAGCAACATAAATTTACCTGCAGTACGAACATTTTTCATCCTCTTGAAAACTTGGAGTTTTTAGTTACCAGAACTTTGATTTTACTGGTAAAAATATTTGTACTTACCTATTAAAGTGTTTTATTTTACTGAAAAGGTGTTTGATTTTTCTAGTTTTTTTGTATAGTCACATGAAGTTTAACTTTGCCAAAAATGTTATAATAGTATGTGACTTTCTTTCATTTCTTCAAAGTAAGAATCGGGTATATTAGTGTCACAATGACTTGATGTGGCTCCGGCAATCAATCACGTGGGGGGAGGGGGGGGGGGGGGGGAGTTACTGTGTGAAGTGGACAATCCATCAACTTATGCTCTTTAGTACAGTGTTAAACGGAACTCAGACAAAACAAACAATCATTCATTGCAAAGTATTACTCTCAGAACACACTGCAGTGTACTTTATAACCAAATGATCACAGAAAAACTGTCACAATATGCTTCAATTTTCTATAATCTGGGGTGCCCAGTTTCCCCAAGGGCTGAGGGCCTGTGGCAATAGTAAGTTGATTAACAGTCCATCCTGTGCTTCAACTTGACTTTTTTTTTAACAATGGTTTGTTTTAGTCTGTGTTTGATATTTTGTTTATTGTTTATTGCTAGTGATTTAATTCACCCTTTGGGCTTTCTTGCGCTGGTACTGTAATATGGGTGAAGTAACTGTCTAAAGTACACTAAGTGAGTGAGAACAAATTTATGGTTTGATTGATTGATTTGGTTTTAACGCCATGTTAAACTTAATGGTTATTTCACTCATATGACAGCTTGCCAATCTAATTGGTTAAGGCAACCACTCTCAGCATCCCTCGTAATGAACTATCACCAGAAAGGATAATCAAAAGACAGGACAACCATAAGACAGGACAGCCACAACACAGGACAACCAGAAGACAGGACAACCACAAGACAGGACAGCCACAACACAGGACAACCCCAAGACAGGACAGTCATAAGACAGGACAACCACAAGGCAGGACAGTCAGAAGACAGGACAACCACAGGACAGGACAACCACAAGACAGGACAGTCATAAGAAAGGACAACCACAGGACAGGACAACCACAAGACAGGACAGTCATAAGACAGGACAACCACAAGACAGGACAAGACAGTCCAATCACAGTACAGGACAACCACAAGACAGGACAAGACAGTACAATCACAAGACAGGACAATCCCAAGACATGACAATCATAAGACAGCACAAGCCAGGACAACCACAAGGCAGGACAACCACGAGACAGGACTACCACAAGACAGGACAATCACGAGAAGGACAGTCACGAGACACAACACAAAGATATCTTAAACAGATCAGTTTCTTGTTCCCCTTTAGCTCTGGTAGCATGAATGAATGAGAAGCAACATTTATAAACTTACCCTAGTAACGTATTAGTAACTACATGAACACCATACAACCATAGTTCAAGTAAAATCGCATGTCGTGGGAAGAACGTTTGAAACAATTTGTATTTTTTGGGTCTTTTGTTTTATTTGGAGAGAAATTTGTGATCTTGCATTTTGTGAAATATTCCACATTTGTTTATCCAAACACTACATGTATGAAGATGATAGATCAAGCTTCACCTATTGTTAACTTACTGGACATTCAAGGGATTAGACAGAGAGGGTCCTTTGTACACCCTCAATTGAAAAATTGCCTTATTTGAGCACCTTGTTTTTGAAAAAACAACTTCACATGCAGGAGATAGGGAAACTGTAAAAATTGGACACACACTTACTTAAAAAGTGAAGCAAAATGACCATTTTGGTCACCATACTTTTGATTTCTGGCTAAGCCCCTGCTGTACATATTGTTCTGGGGATAACAATGGTGTAGTAGGCACAATAACTGACATACAATGATTTGATGTACATCATGTATCAGGCGTTTGTATGTATGGTCACAGAGGGATATTGTATTACAGTGTGTGCAATATTAGCTTACACCATAATGTAGTTTTCCAGGGTAGGTTGTAAATACTCTAAATTTTGCCAGGGGGGTTGTTGATAGCAGCTTTCAATGCCCTGGTGCTCAGAGACTTGAGTGGCAACAGGAGTCAGATTATATAATTCCAGATGGTGTCTTTAACCAAAAATCACACCCTTCATCTGTACTCCCAAATCAAAGATTACCAATCAAATTTTGATAATAGCTGATCAAAATTTAAAGACTTGTCTATGTTAAACAAGATAACCGATCAAATTTCCATCCAGTATTCAAAATCCCTTGTAATTTCTAGCAGTTGGGACAGAGAAATAGGCTTTACCACAGGGGGTCTTACATGTTATTTAAAAAATTAGAGGGTATAGGGTAACCTGTCAAAATATAAAAATATTTTCTTTTATTTCAATATTATATTTAAAAAAAAAAGAGCAAAGAAAAAACAAGAATATTCTATTGCTCATCCTCTGTTTTTAAAGGAATAACCTTAGGCATAGATTTAAAGCAAAATCATATAAGCAATTGTCAGACAAAATTTTCCCTATTTTTAAATCTGAATTTTGTTTTTTCTCTATAGTCTTAACTTTGTTTTTTGGATTATAATCTCTCGTAAAAATGTTTTCTCAAAGTGCATTAATAACATTACAGTGGAATACGATGAATCATTGCCTGTAATTTACAGTACAGACAACACTATGTAGAAATTAACGCTGTGAATTTTCACTCTCAGGGGTAGAAATTTTAGAGAAGATAAAACTTGAGGATCTTAAAGTGACTTAAACTGAGCGAGCGTCTGGTGTCTTATTTTCTTTAAGTTCAATTTAACATAAGGCAGGTTCATTTGTATTTCCATGTACCATTCATACGGTTTTGATATACTTTTTTGATATAAGTGTTGATGTTTTGGGGGTTATCTTATTGTTACATGAAACATCTTTTACATTATATTATTGGTAGAGGCCTACATGTACATTTCTTTAATACTTTATTATACATGTGCTGTTTGTTGTACATTTCGTATTGTAGGAAAACAAGTTAGCTGTTATGGTTTACTTTAGGAATGTACCTGACCTAAATGGCTTAATGATAATGGTAAAGTAATTCATGCAGAGTAGTTGACACACTTTCACAGCCAAATATTTTACCACTTAAATTCATGCTTTAAGGTGGATAAATTTGCACATTTTCCAGTTAATGGAACAGCTTTTTTGCATCTTCCTCTGTTTTTTTAAAGCGTTTACTTTACACAAAGTTTATTTAGTGACAGTCATGTACATGTACATGTTAAAAATGTTTATAAAATTCAAGTTACATCTAGATAAACTTGCATTGGTCAACAGTCAGCAACTCTAGTTTGAAACTTTTCCTCCTCGCAGTTGAAAATCATTTTTCTTCATTTTACCTTCATATGAAAGTCTGAAGAAAGAATTCATGGCCGCCATATTGGTAATACACATATACACTTTAAGGTTGCTTCACACTCAGAAGTCCTCAAATGCACTGAGCATTGCACTAGGATGTCATATTAAGGTAGTGGCAATCATGAAATACATTTTGTTGCCATTTGTGTTGTGTAGAGAGAGTTCTATCAGTTTTAGATTCAAACATAACATACTCCTTAATGAAATTCTCTCCAGCTGCCAGGGGCTTTATAGCCAGAAATCAAAAGTATGGTGTCCAATATGTTAATTTGCTTAACTTTTTAAGTACCGGTAGCTGGTTGTCCAATTTATACAGTTTCCCTATCTCGTGCACAATTGTTCATTTCAGTGTGTCTATTTGCACGGGTGGACCCCTCTCTGCTTAAAGCCCCTGATCTTTATTGAGTAAGTTATATTGATATAAATAAATATAGCAGAAGTTTTTTCTGCCACCCATGTTAACCATTGTATATATTATAGAGAAGTGGAGTGCCCTGTCTGTCATCACATTTACTGGTTAATAGTAGCTTTTATTTACCTCTTTTCACCCATCACTCCACATGTCCCTTCAAGCTGTGATTGCTCACTGAATTGACTTCAATCAACAATCATTATTGTATCTCTTTTCACCCATTGAGATCAGACTTATTCAACCGTGAAATTAATCTCTTTACTTCTAAATGTTTAATTCTAGGCTGCATGTAAATTTACTCTGTTCTTTACGGGTCTGTTAACAGGGTTAAAAAAGCCAAGAGCTACTCATAGTATAAAGTGAGAAAGAAAGACGAAGTTCAGTTTTTCCAAGCATTCCCGTTATACAGCCTTGTGGTTAATTTTCCGCTCTCAGTAATGAATTAAACTAGCACATTACGGACTGGTAATGCTTTTTAGTTTTTTACTTATCACTAATCCTTTTATGGTGTAATTGCTTCCTTTTTTTGTCCACACACAATCTGACAAATGAGTGAGACAGATAATTGAATGGTAGATTTATGTGGTATCGCCTTCAAGGTGACAACTAGTAACACCCAAATGTTAAAAACTCATAGAAAAAAATCAATTGTAGTCAAAATAATATAGCACGGAGTATATATAAATAAACACTGTATTTTGACTGTTATCTGGGAAAAATTAAATAAAATTAGCAGTATCACTTTGTGTCATATTTTCACAACATTTTCATTACATATACTTTGTTGCACTCCTTGACAAAATGTCAAATATAACATACATGTACATGTATAAGGTCACAAATTACTCTCCAAATCCCACCAAAGGCGGCAGGCCCATACATTTATTTTCAAAATATCTCTCCACAACATTGGATTTCACTTGACCTAGGGTTGTCTTTGGTTTCATTTTCTGGGGATGGCAGTACATGTAGGAAGCCTTTTTGTGTTTTAAACACACATGAAAATAATGGATATCATGGTACAGATCTACATATTTTCAAATTTGTTTAATAAATTTATAAAGCCAGTGGTTGCCTGGTTGGTTGTTACCAATTGATAAGCATAAGGTGGTTTCCTTCTTCCATTGGACGGTTACGCCATTTTACATGTATAAGCTTACATGCATATGGTTACACACATGTAAAATTATGTTTGGCGACTTGCCTTACTTTTCTGAACCTTTGAATCAAACTTGACAATTGACATACATACAAATTTATCAGCATCTTTGAGGACCATTTTCACTTTCCTTTATATTCATATCAAAAGATAAACTTTGATAAACGGGCCTGCAGCCAAGGCTCCAAATTACCGTTCACGGGATCGAGTCTTTCTGTCGATCATCAGGTATATGAGTGAGTCACACGATATACGTGGCTCCGGCTGCCCGGCAATTGGGGGGGTGGTTTTTACGAGGTTTCCTCCCATTTTTCCACTGTAATGAGACAAGGGACAGTGTGAAGTTGTCAATCTGTCATCATATTAGTGAAATACCGTTCAGTAAACCGGTAAACCCCAATCAAACATTCAAACAAACTTTGATAAACTACTTAAAGCCATGAATTTAGGAAGGTATAGATTTTGAAGAAGCCAGAAGGAGATATCTTATAACTTATTACGTGACTATTTTCAGACCATGTTATTATTTAGAATTTACATAAAACCTGTGTACTAGTTAGTAGTGTATTCTTACTATAGATTGGTTTCCACATAATCATAAAATCCCAAGTACATGTACATGTATCACACAGACTACTCTAGAATTTCTGGGTTAGTATATCATCAATCCCTTGAACATTTAGATTTATCAGTGGAATCGCTTACTTTGCTGCATTTCTTTAAGATGACTCTTTTATGAGTTGGTATTTTTGCTGATCTGAAGGTTGAACTGTATGGGTGTATCATGTTATGGTGATCAGATTGTGTTGTTACTACATAGATAAGTCACAGCTTGGGTGTCATTTGTCTTTTTTTTTTTTTGGCTTTAAATGTATTTTTAGCCTTTTTTTCTGGCTCAATGTATGGTGCTTTTGTAATGTGTGTTAAAACCAGCCCATCCTGCTCTAATTTTATTGAATGACTCGAACAAAAGTCCTGATCAATTGAGTACATATGTACCTGACTGAGTATGTGCCAAGTGTGGAGTGTGGTTCCCTCACACAACAGTTACCACTTACCGGGTACATGTACTTTCCGTGGTATTAACTTTAATAGAGATAACAGTGGCTCAGACTTATATGATGGTCACTGGTGTTAAAATAGGATGTTTCAGTCCATTATGCAGGTGGTTGGAGGGAGATTCATGTTGCCCTGGTGCTCTCAGAACTATAGGGGAACAGGAAGCCTATCTGTCTGTAGTGTCTGTATTGCTTCCTGTTGTCATGTTTTTGTCCCGTCTTGTCTTTGTTTGTTACCAGTGGTCTCAATGGTGGTTTCCTTTCCCTATTGGTCTGGGACCTTTTCATCACCCCTGGAAAAAATGTAAAATTTCTCGCGACCACAAATGTTTAGGTAAAAAATTCCTCCCCAGATTCTACATACGGCGAATACAGTTCGAAAAAAATCTTTCACATCATGTACTATAGGTTTAACTTTTATGCGATAAATTCAACTTTTTTTTTCGGTTTGACATCGATATTGGAGTTGGTTTTATAAAAAAATTATTAAACAATTATTCTTTTTAACCCTTTCACTGCTGGACTGTACAATATGCATATATATATATTGCTGGGCTTAAACACTAATTATTAGTCATTGGTGTGAGAAAC
>JARFOD010126613.1:0-14092 GCA_031763545.1 Mopalia muscosa
ACTAATGTCTTTTGCGGGGGGGGGGGTTAAAAGCTTTACCCTTTAGTAATGTGATTATGTGTCGATAGTACTGATTGAATAGTATAGAATCACATCATAATATCATTCGTAAAGTCTTTAAATTGACTGGTCATCTGAGTGATGCACAAGGTAAGTTAATTTGCAAGATAACATTGCCCTCCAATAGCATTCACACAAATACAACTATCAAATGTTAAGTGCTTAATGGAAACACTTCCCACAAAGCTGAGGGAGCTGCCAGCAAACAAAAACTGATTGAACCCCGACACAGTATTGCGGTGAAATGCAATGTTAGTATTCAAATTTGACCATTGCCTAATGTCTCTTTTTACCACAGAATCTAATGAATCCAATATACATCTTATTATTGTTGCGCATTCTTCATCAATTATCAAGCAGTCACTGTTTCCAAATTCATCTCTTGAAGGATATAATGGTGACTTTGTGTTACTGAGTTTGATTTTCATAATCATCAAACCCATTGCTAGCACTGTTTTGTGGTCTCTTCTATTTTAATTACTATTACTGTTCTCTTATAACCTGCACGTGTAGAATATATATTTATACTTATGAATTTAAAACATGTAAAGTGGGATTACATTATTATTTCAGAAAACAGTAATCAGAGTTATGTTGTGTGTTTGTGTTACTTTATAGGTTTTATAAAGCAAAAATCAACTATATATTAAGATAATTAGCACAATTGGCCCGGACATACCCAGAGCAAGCTGCATTAGTTGTTAATTATCATACAAACATTTGTTAACTGAGCCACCAATCTCTTGTTGTGTATCGAGGGGCTGAAGGCGCAAAATTCACAAATATTGATGAACTCCCATCAACCGTCATCCGACCATTTAAATAAATGTTAGCATTTTCTGACCTACTAATGTAGAATTCCTACACATCCTTGCCCAATCGGAGTGACTGATAGTTTTAGACTACTAAATACTTGTGTCAAACTTGTGGCTCTGTTTTCGTTTTCTATTTTCATACTATATCAATTAAGATTGATCTTATTCCATTAATCAAAATGACTGAACAAATTGCATTGCCAAAATGGGCTGAGATTACCCCTGTGGCATTCTTCGTGAGATTCCGGGGCCTTGGCAGCCCCGGACCTTCGCCTATTAAGCTTTTAATAGTCGAGCACCCCCACCGACCCCTTTCTCTTTTACAAAATCATGCGCCCCAGTGTTGGCTATTATGTCCTTCTTGGCGATCCCATGTCAAATATGGGCAAGTTAAGATTTCAGCTTATCATGCCGCCTTATTTTGATAACCGATTTTTCGGCCTAAAATCTAAAATGCTTGTTCATGTAAATTTGACAAAAAACTCCAATGAGCGTAATCAGAAGTGACAGTCATTTCTTACAGTAAATGAAACAAAATTATTATGTCTTAGATATCAATTTTTAATTTTAAAATACATGACTTTTTTGAAAGACTTCACTCAAGAACATGGGTTTAAAACATCTGAAATAGTGTATAATATGTATTTTCACATTTAATCTTGTTTTGTGTGACATTTCGATTGCGTGAAATTCATTCTGTAACATTCATTACAGCGTTGTAGATATACCATTGTATTTATTATCCAGTATTAGTTTAGATGCATTTCAATGTTCAGAGTAATCTACCTTTAAGTTTATACCCTCTGTAAATCGTCACATCAAGGTATTGATTGCAGGCTACAGTTTATAAACTATTCAAACAATAATGTTCAACTCAGTAATGGGAGGGGAATTACTGTTCAGTTGACAATTTCACTTTCTAAATGTTCAAGATAAAAAGCATTCAATTAAATTCGGAAAATGGTTTGTAATTGTCAAGTTCGATGTGAATCCGCAATTAAAACTTGATGAAAAATAAGCACCACGTAAGGCATACAAATTTAAATGTTACCGTCCATTCCGGTAAATGCTAAATGAATGATTATTTGCAAGTTTTAAGCTTTAAATTTTTTCTATGACTTCATAAGTCACCACAGCTTAGCAATACGCACATATAACAGGCATAATACAAAGTTTTGCTTTATATATTATACTCTTAATTCAGTGCCAGTGTTAAATTTATTATATCAAAGATACTTTTTATTAATACTTTTTCCTGTATTTTTCAGAACTCGTTTGAGGTATCAATCCAATGACCAACATTACTATTAAGCACACCTTTATCGAGGTGATATGAAGTATCTAAAGGCTTTTAGATGATTTCATTCTCATTTTTCAACAATTTAACGAATTGATGAATATTTGACACAACTATACTTGGCTCATAAGTTCTCCAAGGATAAGTCTCAACTTTGTCCTTCCTTCACATTTCCGATGAGTTCACGTGCCATATACGCTACACCCTCTTAGTAAGAGCAAAAATACATATTTCCAATACAACGAAACGTTCTTATTTAAAGAGCAGGCCTAATATAATAATAGTTTATAATTTAAGCCGACAAAAACTCGACAGTTGGTTTCTACTTCAGCTAAAACAAAGGTCCTTTCCCTATTTAACTATAAACATCATAATTTGAAAGAAATACATATTAAAATAAAAAAAATGTTTCCAGTGTATTGGTTTTATACGATTTATTAACAAGCACTAATGGTTATAAGCGATACGTATCAATCAAGCTGGTTAAACCACGTAAAGCTTATTTTAAATACATGTGGACTTAAATTTGTGTGCGTAATACTATATACGTGTTAACAATAATTGAAACAACTTTAAAAGATCATTTTCTACAGAATTGGTACACTGGTGTTTAGAAAATACAAATCCAACAATACTATTGTAAGGTCACCACATAACTGGTTGCTTCTATGAACAACAGCTCTAAGTCGGGAGTCGCAATATAAGCCCGAAGAAATTTTGCCACATAAAATATTAAAATCGAGTTAGAATGGAATCCACCAGGTGACAGCATCCCTATACAAGAAGGGCCGGGGGTTAAGTTGTTACCTTTATTCAAAACGGCCTTCTCTGTTGGTAATTTGCTGTAATATGTCAATGATTTTAATGTGCATGTTAATACACTTGGCAATACTTATTTTAAGTTTAACATTTTTCTATTGTGTTCAAGATATGGAAGCAATTTTATGCAAATAAAAATTTGTTACAACTTACCCCATACTCGGGGTAAGTTGTTACAGCATGTGGTGTATTAAAGTTTTTACAATATGGAAGCTATGATCAAAATACACAATTGATGTAGTTATCTCTTTGACTGTCAGTTTATTCAATGCAATAATAAACACAGATGTACCAGAAACAATGGAAAGTGAAACAAATGTAGAAATATTGATTAATATAATTGTAGCATAATTTTAGACCTTGTCGTCGGAATCACAATGATCAAAGATGTAAGTCGGGTCGCCATCCGTACAATATTGGTGAAATCAGCCTTTACAACTCTGACATTCTATCCAGATGTATAGCTTGTCGTTGCCTTTTGTCCTAGCCTGACTTTGCTATATACAGTACCGCCGAAGCGCCATATACTTTATCTCCAAACTGATAAAAAAAGAAAGGAAGACAACATTTTAATATAAAGAAACGAATGCATAAGTTTACAAAAAAGCCATCTTCAGTGTATGGAAGTTGTTCAGTATCCTCTATGTTCAGCTGCACACTACATTTAGCCACACTGTGGAATTTTTATAAAACGGCCTACAGGCGATATCCAATTTAATAAGCAATTATTCTTTAAACCCTTAAATTTAGAGCGACTTTATTGTTAGATTTTCTGCTCCTTTTAACGCATATTAATTTGTTTTATGGCATGCAATTATCTAATAAAACAATTAGATTACATTTGGGCAGTTTCGTGATTTCCAAACACATTTCTGATGCCGTTTCCATTATTGTATTATCACTATTGTTCCCTCTAGACGTTTTACGTTTGTAAGACCTCACCATGTTTCATGAAAACTGTACAAAAAATATCACAAGTTGTGGCAAATCTAATTAAATTCAGATCTCATTAACGCTCTCCGTGTTTTGTTTTTTTGCTACCTCAATATAGCGACACACAAAACACAAGGAGCTTTCAATATAAAATCTGATTTTCATTAGATTACAGCTGTAACAGCTAGCCCTAGTTAAGATCATTGATCTAAACTTTATATAGGCCAAACACACGGAATCAGACAAACTATGATATACATGTAAGAAATGTATCGACATTAAAGTTTCCAACAAGACTGTGTCATTTGTACTTGCTTTACGAATTAAGCTTACATAAAATATCTAGTGTGACCAGCTTAAGTTACTTAATACTACTTAAATTTGAGAATTTTAAACTTACCGCTTAAACTTCTGATTTCCTCGAAGTTTCACACATCAAAGACAAGTGCAGAAAAAAGGCCATCGCCGCCTGTTAATATCGAGGGGGTGTAACAACTTACCCCGTGTAACAACTAGCCCCAGTCTCCCCAATATACCAAAACTCCTACATGACATCTTGGCATGTGATACTAATTATTATCTCTGTTTTTAAGTTAATATAGAGAAACCAAATTTAGACTTAGCCAACAGTTGGCGGCACCTGTAACCTATTACACCAACACCTGTAGGTCGACATGCATAGGCCAAAATCAAGCGAAATTTTGACAAGTTGAATCCATTAAGCGATGCCTTTGTGGGAATAAAATAAATCAAGTCGGTACACGTTAATAACGATTTTGTAGGTTGGTAAAGTAGAGAAAAGACTGACAATAGAATTATAAACAGTATTCTACACTTGATTCAATATGTACAGAGTCACTGTATGCCTGTGAAATTTTAGTGACATCGTTCTTTCGGGTCTTCAGAGGCTATTAAGATTACTTAAGGCCTTTCATCCACCACACTAAAAAGACTTTAACATAACAAAGTAAGTCACAAAGTACTTCGTTCTTTGTTTAATGCTATAATAAAATCTTAAATAGTATGGTTTCTTGAAATCTAAAATATTTAGGCTAAAAAGTCATGCCTGGGCTCTTCGTTAGTACAGTTACGTCTTAAATTAACGTAAATAAGCATGTATATGTTTTTACAATCATAACGTTAATTTTTTTTTCTGCATAATTGTTAAAGTTTATTTTTTCTTTTGTTACAGTCAATCGCACTCATGCACCTACAAGTAAAGTTGATGGCATCACTTACCTTACAGCAGTCTATCTAAATCATTTTAAGAATGACAAATGGGGTGTGAAGACAATAGAAGTTTTGATATTTTTAAGATGGTGTTCCTGTGTGATATACATGTACGTTCTCGGTACATCGTACATTTTCCATGGTCATCTGTGTCGTGATGTCTATAATAACTACAGCACAGAATAAAATGGGCCTATCCATCAAATGATAAGTTCATGGCTAATAGAGTTGTCGTAGTAAAAACCCTTATCGGTACACCTTCATAATCAAAGTTTTAATATAAACTCTCCCACTGAATCTATGGGTAATAAGTCATTGGGTGCCTAACAAATTTGAAATAGGCTACACGGGTAGATTACGGATAGGTATATGTTCCAATAGTCGGGCTGGAGACGGTCAGGCATTCAGTTATAGCCCTACTGTCCAATGGTAGGTGGCTATTATATTGAAACATGACATTTGATGGTAACTTATGAAGTATTGCATAACGCTTGTAAAAAGTATTGTTAATATTGACGATCACCTCGATAAGACTTACCTGAACGAGAGAAGCTCAATCCTAAAAACATGATGGAGGACATATGGGTGACTCTTTGCACACTTATAGCGTTAACCTTATCCTAACAAGTCAGTAAATTGAGCTTCCCAAGTTGTATGTGGGATATGGTAGATCCATACATCAGCACTACAGTTTGTGCCTTGGCTTTTATCCAGTGTACATATAAATAGTCCTAAAGTGTTAACAGTGGCTATAAACGACATTACTTCCTAGTTAGGTCCTCTGTGCTCGTCTGACACATGCTGTTTTTCTGATGAAAAGACAAGAAATATAAAGGGGTTCAACAAGGTTAAATACTAAAAGTTCTGAGAATTGTGTACATTCAAGTGTATTATGTTGTATTTATTGACTTGATTTATACATAAACACCAGTAGCTACATAAACACTACTTGGGTCGTACTAACCGTGAGAAATAAGCGAAAGCTGCCATGATTCTGCCCATTATGCTTTATAGAACACTGACACAGAACCCCAGGCTAAATATATGAAACTAACCTAGTAAACAAATAATTTTATTGACGTTTCCTAAACTTGAATATGTGAAATATTTTTTAAAATATTAATAACATCATTTATCATTGTAAGTTGTCATATATAACATATGTTATATAGAACAGTGTCCGGTTATGTAACAATGTAAATTCATGGCACAATATTTATAATATAACAAAAAGAAATCAAAAATGGATCCTGATTTTAAATCAAATAAATCGACTTAAATGAAAGGACATTTGACACTTACAAATTCTATAAGATTTCAAAAACTTTTATATTTTTACCTATGTTGTTTTCTGTTATTACAAACCGTGTTTATTATTGTTATTATTGTTACGTTTGCGGAGGAGAAGCACCCAATGGCCGATGCTCATCCTCGTAAGATAAGTACAGAATTAAATTAAATTAACTTTACGTCCATGTTCACGTCAAATCAATCGTTTCTCAGGAGTAAAATGTTTAAACGATGTTATGGGTCATCCAGATTTGAGAACAAAACTTTGTGCGACATGCCTGGGTCTTTCCTAGTTGGGAATCGTCCTTCTGTATTAACTGTTCACAAAACAGTTCAGAACATTTTTTGGCGAGGTAAGAGACCATATAGATTGTTAAATATTTTCAGAGGCAGGTCTTATTCCTTAAGTTTAAGTACATCTGGGCATCGTATCTCGATTCACCTGTAATACAAGTCTTTTTGGATATGTTTACGCACCTAGGATACTTATACCACAATATAACTAAGGGTTATTAACTTTCGAATATATATGTGCAATATATTGTTCTAGTAGGCATATACCAGCAGCTTCACGTGAAGAAACGTTATTCCTCGCCTATAGTCTCGCGAAACCAGAATCTTCTCGCGTTAACTTCAATCCGACATGAGAGAATAGAGCCCATGTTTAACAAGACGTATCCAAATATATTTGTTTTAACCATCATGCAGTTGTTTACTATATTTCGTTTGGTTAAACTCATCGCCGTCTTACCTCCATAGTATACGTTAAAGATAAAGTCCATTTAAAAACTACATTGTAGATGCTAGATGAAAACTGGCAAGTATTCGAATGTACCTCAGACACCATCTCGGACGTCAAACGATCGTTGCCATGATAATATTGTACACTGGTTGGTCAGATGTATACACTTTGTCTCATCTCATATTAAAGCTAAGGACGGGATATCAACATTGTTATTATCATTGTCATCGCGATACTTTCGCAGAAGCGGCTTGGCATAGAAATGTTAGTAGGAAAAAACAGTAATGCACTAAAATACAAACCTGTGCTTTTTTGCACATTTTCAAAAATTCATAAATTATCAGATAAGTCATCCATACTCTATTATGCCCATAGGTAGACTAGTAATCAGATCGCGGCCTTAACATAATTCAGAACTTATTTAACGCCAAGTCAACCCCATTATCACCAAGCACCCTAGTTTATTTACAAAAAAAGTATGACTAAATTGTCTAAAATATAAGTTAACAAAGACGTCATACTTATTACCATAAAATTATCAGATATAAAGAGTAAGAATATTTGCCTGTCTTCACGGGTATTAGGAATCGGGTTCTGACTGGCAGGATTTACCCTAGAGTATGTGTATACTGGTATTAATATTGATCATTGTTTTAATGTTGTCTTTCACCATTCAGATAGGGGCAAATTACTGTGTACACCCTTCCATCCACCACACTTAAACAACTTTAATATATCAAAATACGTAACAAAGTACTTCTTACTATGTTTAGTTGTATAATAAAATCTGAAATAGTATGGCTTCTTGAGATCTGAAATATTTAGGTTTCATTCTTGTTGTAGCCACCCAGCTACGTTTAACCATGTCTGCCCTATCCTATCACATCCTGTGAGACATAAGGCTCTTGTTGTTTGGTTATATATTTTTTTGTGTTGTTTAAGATTCAATACATTCAAATAGCAACAGGACCATCTGTACAAACACGAGGTATTTATTCAAAATATATGTCGTTTTGATTTAAAATAAATTATTATATATCACAAAGGATATTCTGCAGAGCGGAAACAAATTAGAATCGTTTATCATTTTCTTGATGTTTTTCTTTTTATGCAAAATGTTTTCTGAACTTATTATTAATTATTATAATTTGGACAGACTGAAAATGAGCTGCTACAGAGATTACAGCTTTTTGGGTTCCATTAAGTTATAACATGCCTTAACAAATAGTTAAACATTTTAAAATCAAACAGATTGAAAAGAAGTTATTAATACTTTATTCTGAAGGGGAAAACAAACAGACTCTACAGTGGTTATCTCCCTTGGGTTTTAACTCTATTCTAAGCAAATGCTATAATAAATAATACTTTTGTCTATAATTCATTATGGATAAACAGCACCCGTTTTTCCTGTCTGTTCTTCCAGGAATGATAAAGCTTTGTACCGAAAATTTATATTTATCTCTCTTAATGTTTTTATAAAGTACAATCCTAGAGTGTACTGATCAAGTCTAAACTTAGTAGCATTTGTTTATTTAATTTTTGTTACTTTCTGTGGTTAAAAAATCATATTTTGTTTAAAAACTTAAAAGATGTTGTTCTACCGATTCAATATGATATGTTGTGTAGAATCCATAAAACATTTGATTAAAACGGGAACCGCTGCATGCTATTTTTAGTACTTATATGAAGAAGTATTACATTATTTTGTTATGACCCGCTGACAAAAGTTTGTGTAAGGGATTGCCAGGACATGCTCACTGTGCAGGAAATCAATTAGGTAATGTCATTCGGAGTGTTTCAGACTTCTTCAGGCTGAATTTGTTTCTGTTGTTGAAGGAAGATTAAGGCTGGAAACGACAAATACAAATGGTGTTACGATACAATTCCCAGTAATAGTAGACTTATGCAAATTACCGTAAAGAATCCAAAGACAAGCCAAAATCATACAATATTTATTATAAAGAAAATACAATAATGATTGTAAAACTACCACACTTTATTTTATGTACAAAATGTACAGTGTTTATACTTTTATAATACGAATAACTATAATCGACTATGAACAGTTATATACTGGAGAACGTTTGTTGCTTACAAACAATAATGATCGTTATAATAGTGTATAGACAGACACAGGACAAAGTCGGATCTGAACTTTGTTGCAGAAGATGAATAATGTATACGTGACCGAATGATTGTAGCTGAATGTTTAAAAGTAAGCCAAATTATGGTAATCCTTGACAAAACTGCCTCTCTTTGTCAGAGGTTATAAAGAAGCATATGCATATAGCCTCTGATTAGTTGTGACCATTGTTGTAAAAAGACTAAAAAGGGAATACTCAAATGATCGCAGGTGTCCAGTATCGTCTACACAATCAACATGTAGAATGATTTCTCTTAACAGTTGGGTCCTTTGTCAGATAATGCAATGGTAAAACAATGTTTTATCTTTATGCCACCATTGTGTCTGCCATACGAAATCTGGGGCCTCCATTTCATTTAACATCATAGCCTGCGCATATTGTAGTCAAGATAAAAGCTTTGGCAGTTTACTTACATTCAGACAATTAACCTGTGTCTGCGCCGTTAGTTGTTGTTACATGTTCTGTCTTGTACGTCATATATGTCCTGTATGTAAGCAAATGCCCTGTGTTTCTCTTTTTGCCATCAATGTATGTACTTTGACATAAGTTATTGAAACAAAACGATGACAAGTTTTTCGAAATATCTATACATTAGGTAATTTGTTCACTCTTTCACCTTGCTACATGATACTTCCTGAATGAAAGAATGTAGAATGAAACATTGCTCCGTCCTTATGTCCCGATATGTTTTTGTCATGACAAGTGGGCCTCCATTTTATTTAATTCTCATCTTTAATACATGGCTTGTACATCTTGCAGTGACGACCAATGCATTACTCACCTTTTTTACTCAATACCAATCGTGAATCTCCGTGAATCGTGAATTATCCCTGCACTAAAAGGGAATCGTCAAACTATTCAACTATGAGTATAACACTATCCCGATTATAAAATGTGATGATACTAAAATGTCAGCCTTGTAAATAATAAATGTAATAAATAATGCTCTATTCCTGTTTTGTTTAGATATTTTTATTGTGGACCAGATGTAGAAAAAATGCAATTGTCCAGGTATGTATCCCACTAGTTGAACAACATTACTACTGTGTAGGAATATTGCTTTGTCCAACGCATATATACAGACGTTTTTAAACGGCAGTTTATGTAACATTAATGTATGCTATATCATTCCGCTGGCCTAACAGCAAGTACACTACACCTCTCTTGATCAGGAAGTATTAACTTAACTTTATGACGTTAGTTGACATGAGTCATAAATGTTCCGGGCCGAATAGTAACATTTCTAAAATAAACTTACTAAAAATAATTGTATTACCAAATTAAGTAAAGTTGACAGAGCCAGAAACACTAACATTTCATATATATTTCAACAAGTGTAATTCTGTTCGTTAATACACAGCCCTTCAGCCAAGGGCAGTATATAATTGTAGTAAATGTTTATGGTGTAAGCTATGGAGGAACGTTGGTTTACAAGCTGAGCATTGGAATATTACATTTCACAGTATGATTGTGTTGCTGTTCACTCTTTGAAAGAACACCGTCGTCATATAAGTGAAAAATCCTTTAGCACGCTTTAAATGCCAAACAGTTAATAAACCAAGTCTAGCTTTAACAGATCGGAATTTTCGAAATCATTTCAAATACAATAGCTATGGCCAATGTAAAAAAAGTACATGAATATTAACCGATTTCGCTTGGCGAGCGAGACAATTGTGTTGTTTAAGTAGAATCAGGATTAATAGTTTGTCTGACCCAAGCCATTGTGACAAAGAGAAATAATATAAACAACACGTCCGCTGTGTAAAATAGTTGTCAGTTTATTAACAGACGTGTTAGTTGTAAACATAGTAAAATGCATTGGTTAGACTGGCTATATAAGATTCCTTATGTACAAAGAAGCTATGTTAACAAATGTTGTGATTGTCATTTATATGATATACAAGCAGACATGAATTTTAAAATAAGATTTCTTCTTAAATATGTTTTTCAACATATACGTTCCTCACACTCTTTTTAAGTAATTACTACGCCATCAACCTGTGACGTAATAAGTTTTAAGTTGAACAAAAGATACCCAGGCTTTGAAAAAACAGACCAATGTAGCATAAATAATTTCGTTAAAATAAAAATAGGCCCATGAGATAGTTTTATAAGACATGTGAACGTGAACGTATAATTTTACCACAGAAAAAAAAGCCTTCATGGTGTTATGTGAACAATTCTAAAAGACGCGCCGCAAAAGTAGGTTACGTTAACGTTATATCCCTTCAATCATCAGCCCCGTTACCTGTTTTTCAAAACCGAAATCAGTTATGAAACGTGTGAGTTGAATTTATCATCACTTCTCATACCGCGCGATGAGATGTAGATAATAAGTCTGAAATTACGTCCTCGCTTTCTTCAAACGGACAAACACAGAAAAGCAAAAAAACCACAAAATTTCATTTAAAATACTGTAATACATATATACTAGTATTTCATTTCCAATGCAAAGAGAGTAATCCAACAGGATTCGGACTCTAGGCTCTGACTAGCGGGTCAAGTGCGCTAAGCGACTGAGCCACAAAGCTCAGGATAGAACAGCCCCCAATTTCCCAAATAAAGTATATATATTCAAACATAAATATGGCAAGATAAGCATTCACTGATTCCTCGGTAAAATCCCATGGTATGAAAAGTTACCTGATTGATAAGCTAATCAACAAGGAGTAAAAAATATGGTCTTGTCGCACAAATCTGTGAAAAGACCATGCATATAGAAATAATTAAAAAAAAACATATATCTATGCTTTTATCAACTTCACAAATACAAATAATGCCACTCTTGTTCCTATATTGTCTAAGATGTTTTGTATAATGATAATACAACGAAAATGCCACTCCCGACAATTCATACAGGTAAATGCTTGCATAACATGAGAAACAATTGCCCTGTATCCTGTAAACAGGGAATTAAGCAATATATGCAAAATGTAAAATACTACCAAAAATATTACGTCATCTACGTTTATCACACATTTGAAAAGTAATTCTTTGGTATCAGTATCCATAAATGAAATAATACAACTTAAATAATGGGAGAGATCATCATTTGAAGAAAATTATAAAATTTTCCATTTATTCAAATTTAACGCCTATATACACAAAGCCAATGAAGGAGATTAGCGCGTCGCACACAGTAAAAAAGGCATGCACATACACTAAACATATAGCAATACTTTTTCAGTTCATTCGAAGATAATGCCTTAAAGAAATGTTACCAGCACCAGAAATAAGCACAATCATTTCACTCAGAGAAGATTTTACAATAAAAGTTCGGACTTCAGCTACTGTTTTGAGTTATTAATTAATGACAAAATTCGAACATTCTTAAGTGTTTAAGACGAGTAAATCTCATTACAAATTGCACACCATGACAATCGACATTTTAAAAACATTTTTTTGTTTGTTTTACAACAACAATTTGCAATCACCCCAGTCGTCAGGGGGCGTTAGTTTTATCAGGGTGTTTACCGTTTTATATGACCTCACCGTCTTGATATAGTACCCTTGCGATGATACAGGTAAGGTATTACAGTGCACCTGGTTAATATTTTAAAGAAGACCACACAAAAACCATATTCTATAAATAAGTAAAAGTTTTGCGTGTAATACATTAATTTCCATTTTCATAATCTGATCGTAACTCTGGGTATCCATTAAAAAAGATCACAAGTACCAGTCGAGTCATCAAATCCTGTGTACAGCAGATCTATCATTGGATAGTTCAAAATTGGCTGACCAGCCAGAGTACAGGAAAACTTAGCAGCACAGGATTTGATGACTCAACTCGTCCTTGTGATCATCTTTAATGAATGCTAACCAGAGTTACGATAAGGTTATGAAAATGGAAATTAATATATTGTGTTACACACATTTTTTTTTACTTATTTATAGAATATGGTTTTTGGGTGGTCTTCCCCTTAATGCAGTCCGGCACAGGGCAAGTGATTTCTCTCTTTATTTTTTTTATACTGATTACAAAGATATGGAGATGAAGGTAAACTTTGGAATTCCGTAATTTGGCACAGGTGTCCATTATCACATAGGTACTTATTTATGTGAATCGCTGACTGCATTCTGATCTGAAGAAAAAAGTTTAAACTTCGGTATCACTGATTAAGTTTTAGTTTCTTTTACCAACTGATTACACAGAAAGTTACTGAAATTCCTTTATTCTAACTAGGGTCTTAATGTAAGATTATTCTATATTTTACTGATATGTGTAAAATTTGAACATTTGAAAACCAAATTTTCGTATCGTCTGCCCAAGCAAAGGAGATATATCTCACCCACCCCATATTTCAATTACCATGCATGCATAGAAATACGTTAAATACCCATTAGGCCTAGTCGCTCGTGAAACTTATGTCAGCATATGTAACTGGAGAGTTCTTTGGGTGGAAGTTGGGATTTTCACTTGTCGTGTCGAACACTACCTGTTGATAGTTTAGACCTTTTTTCTGTAAAAAATAACAAAGGAAATATGAGTCAATATATAACTACGAAAATCAAACTTATCTGTCATGTGCGGTAGGCCGACGGCATATGTCAGATTTGTTGTGGCTCATGGCCAGCTGCCCTTTTAAAGGGAAAGACCACCCAAAAACCATATTCTATAAATAAGTAAAACTTTTTGTGTGTAATACAATACATTAAGTTCCATTTTCATAATCTTATCGTACCTCTGGTTATCATTCATTAAAGAGGATCACAAGGCCCAGTTGAGTCATCAAATCCTGTGCTGCTAAGTTTTCCTGCA
>JARFOD010126624.1:0-14091 GCA_031763545.1 Mopalia muscosa
TGGGGACGTTTTGACTTTATGATGGGGACGTTTTGGTTGGGGACGTTTTGACATGGGGACGTTTTGACCTGATACCTTTTTAAACAACTCAACGCAGAAAATATGGGTACAGTTAAATACAATTCGAAACCGAATATGATTATAAAACATGATCAAAAAGATCCGCTAATTCTAGTTTAAACAAACTAAAACGTTTGTCACAATGAAAAACGGTATATAAGTCTCACCAGTTAACGAATCTTCGAATTGATCTTTTATGACATCTTCTTTATTTGACAGTCAAAGATCATGTGCTAGTGTCACGTGATTTTCATTCCTTCGTCAAGCTAATTTCATCCAGTATCGTAATTGTGTTACAAACGATTACCAACTCAAACTACACCTAGCAAGCGTAAAATGAGTAAATTTTACCCATACTTCATTTTCAATTGGAAAAGCGATTTGATGTCACCTGTATTTAAGCCGATCTTTGTTGTATCGCAATGCTTGATGCGGGTAATATTTTAGTTGCCTAATTTTCCGACTGCTGGCGGAAACACTCGAGTGGGCTATAATGGCGTGCGTCCATGGCGACGGGCTAGACGCATTGGCTTACTTTCTCAATATGGTTTTTCCAATTCCTGGATGATAGAATGGGTTAAGTCCGTTTAAAATTGGGTCGCTTACACCCTCTGAAACTGGGTTTGGGAGAAACGTATCTGATTCCCGGTGACAGGGTAATTGGCATTAGACAAGGGAATTTCAAATTACGCTGAGAGAGATCGCCAACCCAGCCGGAGTGTAAAGTTTCACACATTATTAATTTACATTAACAAGCTGTCAAGCGATAAACTTCACGCCGCCGGTTTAAATGCTGACAGCAAATGAACTAATCGAACTTCCTCTAAGCTGGGAGTCTCCAGTAGCATGAGTAAAAGTAGTACTAGAAGCAGAAGCAGCGATGGTTTGTTCACATTCAAGCCAAAACTTAGTCTGACAAGCACCCGTATAGTGGAAAACATGGGCACGGATTTCATGTCACGTCAACAACTTCACATCGAGAAACAGAAGAAACTAGTGAGTTTGGTATTTAACATGTTCAATTAAATATTGCTGTGATTAAAAAAAAAACAATTAATCAATTAAATTCTGCGTGGTTATATATATTTGAACTCGATCACTACAACAATCCTGGCGTAGTTATCTTTTATACCTTGACTATTATGCTCATATTTTTTTTTTATAAATCTGCAACTTTTCCTGTCAAACTGTAGATATCAAGCCGATTAAGACTGTTCAGCAGGTGAGCTTATATCCATATCTCACTTCTTATATGCATAATTTTTTATTTGCAAGTGCACAACAAAATGAAAACCGTAAATGCCACTAAAAGCAAAAAAAGTGCAAGTTTATATACAAATATATAAATCTGTAACAACTGTTTTTAACAAATGACTATCATGTAAGCTGATATACTTTCCTTTTTAAGCTTGAACGTGCCTCTGAATATCCACGAAACGGCCGCCTTAGTCCAATGGCAAAAGTTAAAAAAAGTAACAAAGAGGTAAGCTTATTTACGAACAGTTTGATTGAGTCAATGTGGACTAATTAAAACTGCTAATTCCTCTTGTGCTCTAGATCAACTACCAAAAACAATTTTATAAATCGATATCAATCTCAAATTGACGAAATATCAAATCATTTACTTTGTCTATGAGGAAAAGCTAACTTTATTAATTTACCTGTGTCATTCTTGTTTATGAAACAAATATTACAATTATTATTTAAGGGGGTTGATGATGACAGAGATTCAGCTTTGAACCCTCAAGATGGAGTTTCTGAGGAATCTCTCTACAGAGAACCTACTACAGTACAGTCCAAAGAAAAAATATCGCCAAATTTACAGAGAATCCTGGAAGGTAACAAAACTTACAATTTTATGTTGTGAAGAAAATGCCCGTGTCAACAGTGTTTTGGTCATTGCAGTGGAACACTCTTTAAGTTTGAACAGTATGTAGTTCAGAGCTTAAACATTTTCCTGGTTCAGAACATTATGGGTATCAAATCTGCCACCAAGTTGTCAGCAGAAAATGACAGTCACTTAGACCACTCACAGGCCTATTATTACCTTCTATTTTCAAAGAAGAATTAACACCATAATATATGTTCACAGACACTGTGACTACACAGTGAACACATTGTGAAGACAACAATGTTGAGTCAAGCTTCCCAAAATACCCATATATAATACTAAAGGCTGTCAAAAGAAATGAGAGGGGAGACAGTAAACACACTGTGAAACATTGTCCATTCTGTGAAAACTTGACCATGGGGTTACTTTTGATGGACTATATTGCACATTTCCTGTTCTGTTGATAGATCCATTGTCCATCAAATTATAATAGAAATGGGTCTTAATTAGGTCTACAGTTCTAACAAAAGACAGTTAATTTGGGAAATCGTAGAGATACAACATAAGCTTACATGTATAATCAGTATAAATTACAGATAATAATGTGCATGGACAAAATATGCATAATTATCTCATCCACACTTTGATAGTGTCTATCATGGCACTGTAGGTAGGGTTGAAATATTTAAAATATTTTGTTAGGCACATTTTTACAATCCGCTGGTCATTTAAAAATTTCTGTGAAACTTTACAAGACGATCTCAATTTTTTCCTGCAAATGTATAAAAATTTCTACACCTGCTATGATCCCAAACCATGGGTGATAGCACAACATCTAATTACTGGTTAATCTATAAGGCACTATTATATTCTTTCTGCTAAAATACTATACAATAGATTAGTTTTAACACGTTTGGCAATCTGTGGCCATTTGCTTACAGGGAAGTAAATGTCAAGAGCAATACTAAGAATAAAAACTACAAATCATGTGGGAACTCATTTCCCAACTTCAGACTTCTATGAAAAATTTGCCCCTCTCAAACCTTAGTAAGTCCCTCACATTGTCTCAGTTTTCCACAAAGAGGTGTCATCAGGGTGAAATTTTCAATATTTTTTTTTACTGAAAATTCTTGTTGGATCACCCATATGAGCTTGGATTTCTCCAGACAGTATCTTCTATAAAAGGCTTCTTTTCGTATTTCTACCGCCAATACCACAGGAAGTTACAGTCTTACCTCTGATCCAAGTCACGAGCCAGAGAAAATAAAAGGGGATTCCCCATTTTCATAAGCTATATACAAGCTGCTGGCAATAGTTTTTCAAACAAAGTGATAAAAAGGGCTTTGCCGCTGTCATCGGCTTATGGAAACCAATTGTGAAACACCAGTTGAATAAACAAACAATAAATTCTTCCTTCATCCTAAATACTTTTTTTAAAATTAATACAGGTCCATATTCATAATCTTCTGTTACTCTTCTGTTACTAGGTCCATATGCAAATGGAAACACAGAGATGGCTCTGAAGAACTTACGTCCCCCTGGCACATCACAACGTCCTCGCTACTCTAAAAGTCGACCCCATAGTGACGGAGACGATTCAGATGATGGTGGAAAAGGTATCATAGAAATGTTTTCTTAAAATTTCATCATCTTATCAATGACTCTATAATAATATAAAACAATAGGAACAGAGTCAGTACTAAATGATATATCAAACCCGTGCTGTTGGGGAGAACACACAGAGCGGGGTTTCCCCATGGTTATGCAAACTTAAGTAGGGGGGACTGATTTATAGGTTTCCCAAATTTTTTGCCGTCTTCATCTAAATTTGCAATTTGCCACTGATTTTGACAAATTGTCATCAAATTATGAATAAAGATGGTATTTTAAAGCAATTCTGCTTTATTTTTTTACAAAGGCACATATATGTATTTAAAAAATCATCAAACCAGGAGAAATTCCCAAAATGCCTGATTTTAAAGTTTTGCCGGAAAAGATTACAGCACAGGCCTGTATATCATCATATGACAGCTTACCATTTGAAACATGTTTAATTTATAAATTTTAGCATCATACATTATTTTTGCACTTAGATGACTTAAACACTAAATCAATCAATCAATCAATCAATCTATCTATCAATCAATCAATCAATCAATCAATCAATCATTTCTTTGGTACATATATCTGAAGATTTATTACATTAATTTTTAAAGATTTTTTTTGTGATTTATTAATATGAAATTTAAAACAAGATTTATGCTATAGATGCTAAAAAATAACAATAGTAAAAACAAAAAACAAAAATTTATATTAGTACGAAGAATGAATTAAGGAATGAATTTGAAGAACTTGTTTTGTGTACATGTTATGACTGGCAGCCAGTTGAATTCTTTGGTGATGAGATTATGTTTATCCTATGGATAAGGCAATATTACATACAAATCCCTGGTGGATTAATGCTAATACATAAGAGGATTAAAGTGGCTTAGTTTGAAGTAGTATAGGCACTGAATGTAAGTAGTATATTGAGCACAATTGTTAGTGTAGCAGTAACTATCTCAATGCTCTGTACCAGTCCACAACAACTACAGGTTTGTGTACCTCTGAGATAATATGTTAGTGTTTTCTTATCATGTAAATATAACTTGAACTTTCATTGTGAGTTCCGCATGCTAAGTGTTCTTTTGATCTTCCACTTTACTAAGTTAGTGAAATGGGGTAAGTTTGTAATAGTTTAAGGAATCCATTTAGGTGCTCCATTGGCTTCATTATCATTTGTTTGTTTTAAGTAAAACATCTCTTCACATTAACAATCTCACTTTGGCTTACTCCCTATACATGACACGTAAAGCGGGAAAGTACAAGAATAGCCAATCACGCACCTAACTCAAACAAGCCGTATTATGTATTTTTTTAAATCCTAATTTTCCATCAGTGTTTAAAAGCAACTTATTTTTGGTCTCAAGTTGATAAAGTAAACATTGACTCAAATCTGTAGTTCTAGCGATATCAATACACACAGATTGATGGTACAAATATTTATATAATTCTCCTCAGTCAAGAACTCAAACTGTCTATTTTATAACAGGTAATTTTTTTATATTAAACATAATAATGGTGAAATTCAATAAATGGTAAACTCTAATAGCACCTTGTATACATGTATGAATCAATCAAACAGTTACAATTTTGGTATACTGGATTGAGTTTAATATTCTATTATGTTACATAAACAATATTGCATACAGTCCCACATGCTACAGTTTGTATCTTACAGCCCCCTAATGAAGGGGTAATATGTTCCTGAAACGATCACAATGCGCATGAAAAATATTAATTTTTTAACAGAGTAAAACACTTCACATGTTTTTTTGGTATTCTTACTGTTACTAATCCAAGTTTGCATTAAACAACATCACTGTTGTATAAGTCAAGTAGACTTGAACACTTTGAAAAATGCTGATCAACCAACCATTCAATCAAACATCCAACCAGCGGACCAACTTAGACTATTTTTTTGGCAACATGAGACTGGCACATCACCAAATGTGCCCTCAAACATACAGCAAATTTATCTGAGACATTATTGCCTTCATTTAACTTGTAATGATAGTAAGTTTCTTTTTCCAATTACTAAAGCCTACTTCGATGTACCATTCACAGGATTGAGTGAAATACCCTTGGGTACAAAATTAAACCCCAATCAATCAATCTTTTACCAATTCCTTGATTTCGTTGTTTCAGAAAATCACCCGTTAAGCCAATCCTGTGTTGAGCCTACCATGCTGGGAGGGAACATGCGAAGTAAAACAATGCCGCCACAGAATTCATTAAATCGACCAAAGCTTGGTGGTCGACGATCAAGTTATCTTATTGGAGACCGTCTGAGAATGGCAAAAGAAGTGGTTGATAAAGCAATTCGTGTAAGTACTCTAATCGTAAAGGTATTCCCAAATGGGTTTTAAATCAGATTGAAAGTGACTAAATTACAAAGATAATACTATAAACTATCTGTAAAGCAAATCCAGTATTTTTCCGATGCTTAGATTTTGATTTATTCACTTACAAACTCGCGACTAATCATTCAATCATTTGAGCTGTGACGTAGGCAGCGGAAATTCCATTCGGAACAGTCTGTGGCGGATAATGACGTCTCCATACCAGAGATATATGAATGATTGCTAGATCTTGAGAAATAACAAAATGGTGATCAGGTTTCTATAGCTACCAGTCACTTGGTGAATTCCCCTGGTGACGTCACTCGAAAATCACAGCTTTATAAAAGTCAGATGGTCGAATTAGGTAAGGAGCAATGTGAAGTGGACATTCAGCCATCATATAAGTGAAATACACATACCCTTGAGTATGACATTAAACCCCCAACAAACAAACAAACATGCAAGATCATTTAAATGGATTTTAAATTTCAGATGCGCAAAGTGTTCACAATCCAGGGAGGCTACTCGGCTGTCAGGAACAGTTTAAGACGGCGGGGGTGGGTAGAGAAATTCTACAGATTGACTGCTCCCACAAAGAAAGCATCAGGAAGTAAACGTAAACGAAGTGCTGACGACGATGATGATGATGATGTGGATGATGATGATGACGGGGACATCACAGATGATGATGGTACAGTAGAATACCATATTAGATTATGTGGAATGCAATGTTTGATTATAATGTGAAATGCCATTTTGGATTTTTGGAATACCACATTGTATTGAATTACCTGTCAATTGTTACCACATTATCATGTTTTTGTGAGGAATTTCGTACAAAAGTACAAAAAAAATTCTCACAAAACTTCTTTAGGGCTCCAGTAGTTGAGATCCGAAAAAAAAAAACAACAAAAAACCTGTACATATGTGTTAAACCCTCCTAATTGTACGCCAAAGAGTGCCAGCATCTCAATTTCACCAATCAAACAAACAAGCTATGTTGTACTGTGATGTCATCATGTGCACCTGTATTTATTACCCAGGCTATCCAGTGTTAAAATAACTAGTGTAAAACTGATAAAAGTAAATCTATTGAATTTTCAATATTTTTTTAGTTATTTTGAATGGCCTAAAAAACTAAGGCATTAATGTGATGGGCTTATTATACTAAAATAAAATAAAAACTAGAATCAAAGTTTTAAATCTGACTCAGTGCATTGGAATCTTTTGAAAATGTTAGGAAAATCATAATTGCATGCATAATAACGATAAAGTTAATAAAGTGTGTCAATGTTATTCCAGATGCCCACAAAGCTGATGAACCAAAGATTGCTCCCTGGGAGGAAGATGAAGGGGTGTATGGCATTATGGTAAGTTACCACTGAACTGCCTCCCCTTTGGTTAAATGCAGAATGGATCGACTACAATTTTGATGTCTCTTTTTTAGCACAACCCAGAGGGCTATAAATTTTCTAACATAGCACTTTTTATGTTTGTGGCTGTTAACTGTTGGTGTTTGCTACTGTTATATGACATTTCATGCCTTCAAATGTAATATCCTTTGATGCAAAGATTTAGGGTCTTGCTGGACCCATTGGTCTCTTTTCACAACATGTGTTGTATTTAGTCTCTTTTGCAAAAGAATATAAATCTGTGCCATATATATGTATATATTTTTGAAAAGCTTGAATACTCAGGATTACATATGTCAATGTAGATTCTTAAAATATTGCAAAGTGAGTAAATGTAAACGGAAAAAAAAAGACTGCATTTTTCATGGTTTTATTTTTCCAAGTGCAAAAAGGATAAGACTCAATAGATAAGTTGACCTAGTAGAATAGTCCTTGAAATAATTAACAGTGCTAGTTTGAGTAGAACAATCCCAGTGAATTATTTTGTCTATCCCCACTTGGAAAGTCTTGAAAAATGTAAATTACAACTTGCAGAAAGCATTAAAAAAAAAAAAAATCAAGGGCAAACTTATAAAAATGAGGCACCATTGTGATCTTTACAATGGTACAAATTTGAATTTTCTAACATGAATAGTTTCCTAGAAATACTAAAAAAGGGGTCCAGCAAGACCGTAAACAACAATCCCTTCCTCAGTCAGCTGACGGCTGAAACGGAGCTCTCTGGTGCTCTCAGAGCTAAGGGACAGATAAGGCCCACAACAATATGATCACTCTGGTCTTCGCTTGTTTCCAGTGGTGTAAATGAGGGTTTCCCTCATTAAATTGGGATAGCATTTGTACAGATTGACAGACTGCAGAAAAGAGGTGTCCTACCATATTTAGGCAAAGAACAATGTGAAATGTACCCTTGAGCGTTACATTAAACTCCAGTCTTATACATCTACATAAATTTATAATTAAATCTTTTTTCAGTACAAAACAAAGTACAGTAGTTATATTAAAAGGCTACATAATATACTCCACTTCTAAATGTCGTTTAAAACTTATAAAAGGCTACATGTATTGACCTAGTTTACACTGTGTGTTTTCATTTTTTAGCATCAAACAATTGTAACAATAATCATTCCGTTTTTCTCTTTTGTGCAGTCTCGTATGGTGAGGAATGTGAATCCAACCTTCTACTGGGTCCTCAAGAGAGACGCCATTGATTACCGTTTCCTTGGTCGAGAGCAAATGGTTAATCATTACTGTAAGGCAGGGTCTTTTACAACAAAGGTAAGATTCAGTGCATCAACCTTTGATATTAGAATTTTTGTGGATGTACGCCACCGTCATATAAGTGCATGGTATCAAACCCCATGGAGAATTAATCATGACTATAAAAAGGGTAATGTTATCGTTATCTCTCAACCAAATTCGTTATTCTGATTGGTCAATTTGTAGGGGGATAAAAACTCATACACCCATGAGATTTTGAATGTCACACGACCTCAGAGGTAATATAAAACACACATTGCCGCTGCTTATCGAAACCAGTTGCTAAGCAATGGGTGATCAGGGACGAAATTACCCATAGTTCATCACAACTAAAAACCCACGTGTCTGAAAATGTGATGTCACCGTTTCTTGCTGGTCTACAATGCCGTATAACTATATGGCAGTTGCATACTTCTAGTTAATATACTTCCGATTTGACTTAATACAAAGGGTCTATCATGTTCATTTAAATACTCCTCTACTATACCAGATGTTTCATACTGATGTCTTTTATCTAAAGCATCCCTTTTTAGATGTGATAAGCAGGGGAAGGAGCAGTTGCATATACCATAATATGAACACAAATGAAAATTATTTGATGAGACAGTTGGGTATTTCTAGATTTCACAAACTAATCTAATTTAAAAATATTAGAATAAAAGTTGATTTTTTAAATTTCAGGTAGGTCTGTGTGTAAACATGAGGAATGTCCCCTGGGTGGAACAGGCTGACCCAAATGTATTCTTCCCCAGATGTTACAGACTAAGTCATGATGAAGATAAAGAGGCTTTTATAGGTAAATTATCAATTTTATTAAAAACACTTCGTATCTTAAATAAGTTATTCAGTTGAATATTTTAGCAAAAAAAGAAAAAAAAAAAAATAGATGCATCAACAATTTGGGGTGATTTAGATTTTTATGGCAAGAAACCCCTCTTTACACTTTTAATAAAGTGTAATTGTAATTGTCTCCCTTCCCTTAGCCACTATCTTTCATATAATTATCTCCCCTGATGTGATTTGTCTCCCCTTCACCATTTTGCCTTAGAACAATGTTTGTTGTTTTAAAGAAGAGTGTGTAATTTGTTGGATATATGCTAATTTCATGAGATAAAATAACAAATTCAATCAATGAATCCATTTTTCTATTTCAGATGACTTTAGATTAACAACGTGTATAAATATACTAAAAATGTCGATTAACCAATCAAAGGATAGCCCTGAACCAGAAGAACAAGAAACTGACCAATCAGAAGACACATCTAGCTCAAAAGTTTTACAGAAATGTGATAATCCAGAGTGTGCTAATTTAAACAGTGCTGAAGGGGAAACATGTGAACATATCAAATTAAAAACAACGACAACAACTCCTAATCTACTGGAATCTCCAAAATGTAAGTTCAATTACGGTTGATTTATTTATTTTTTTGTCGGTAATCCTTTGGTCATGGTTTAGTGGTAAGCTTGTCAGGTTACTGATCTTCCTTCTCTATACCTCTCATAGAGCTCCAGTTAATCTGTCAACCATTATGAATATGAGTGAGGGATGTTTTTAGGTTTCCTCTCGGTTTTCCATCGTATTTAAACCAGGAATATTAGACTTTTCAATTAGACACCTTACTCTATTATTTAAACCAGGAACTGTGTGAAATGGATGATCTGCCTTAATTTGATTATCATACTCTTGCTAATGATGATAAACCCCAATCAAACAAACTAACAATTTCTTACAAGCCAGTTTCAAGCCTTTATTTTGTTATAAGTGAAATACTGTTGAGAACACAGTAATACATTTGTAATAAGTGCAAGGTCAAGATAGTTTGATGATGCATGTATAGTCTGGTTATAATTTTGTATACTGGAAAAATCTGTTTGGATTGTCCCAAATCTGGTTAGCAAAAGTATGCTAATTGTGTAATATCTGGTTTTCCACTGTATTTAATCCAGACATAGTTTGAAAATGACAGCTTGTCATCATATAAGTGAAAAAGCCTTGATAAAGAAGTTAAACCCTTATCAAACAAATCAAGTGAAATACAATTGAGAGCAGGGCAAAACATTTGTAAAAGTGCAAGGTCTAGATAATTTTGCAGAACATATATAGTCTGGTAACAATTTTGTACACGGGAAAAAAAATGGATGGATTGTACCAAATCTGGTTGGCAAAATTATGCTAATACTGTATTATAGTATATATGAAACTGAATATGGCTTCTCTCCATGGTAATATCAGAATGCATAAATGGACTGTAGAGTTGCAGGTAGATCTCTGATGTCAGAATAACAGTGATTCAAAGCAGTTTTGATAATGTCACCAAGAATCTAGGTATGAATGTGAATGTTTTTAAGACAGGGGACCTCTCAAATTATCTCCCTTCTTTTGCCTATTTTTGTGAGTTATGGATCTGAAATTTATGACCCGTTCATGGACAGGTCATGGAAATATGGACTAGATATTCATCATTGCATTTATAGCATTGGAAGAAGATTACTTTTCCAACATAGTAACAGCTTCGCATTTTATAGTTGTTTTAAAAGTAATTTTTGTCTAGAATACATGACTGTGATATCCTCTTGAACATTGGGCAAGCCACCTATCCATTGACCGTATGAATTTTTTGCCAATATATCATAATATACATTTGTATATTGTGATATTTATGGTTGTGATATGTATGGTTGTTATTTTTTTCCCCAATACTTCAACACATTTTTTTCCACTTATAGCTAAACCAGGTGTCAGCAAGAAGAAGAAGAAAAAGCGAGTTGTTGTTCCTATAAGAGCTTTGGAGATCTCCATTGTAGAGTGTGAAACATATCTACGCTCAAAAGACCACGATGACATTGATGACCGAGATAGCGTAAGATTGTGTTCTTCTATAATAAGTATTATTATCTGATTAACAGTGTTCCTTTTGTGTGTGCTTAAAAATAATGACACTGTTGGTAGTCACGTGCTGCAAATTTGACATTTTGTGTTGTTTTGCACTAAACTAGTTGTCGTCCGACTCCTATTACTGTTATCTTACCATTGTTAATTGATAGTGTTGTTCAATCGTGGTTTTCTTCATCTATTTGCCGGGACCACGGCCCTGGCGATGTGGTAGGGAGTGCTCTTACTTATCCTACTTCCAAATACTGTTAAAAAAATTGAGTCCATCTGTCGACCCTCAGGTATATGAGTGTCACATGTTGTGGCTCTGGCAATCTTCGGCATGTTTTTTTAGTACGAGGTTTCCTCTCAGTTTTCGTAGGCAAGGAACAGTATGAAGTGGATAATCCATCGTCATATAAGTGAAATACCCTTGAGTATGGCGTTAAACCAAAATCAAATAAACAAACAATCAATCAAAATGATGTTACACCATGAGCAAACAAAGAATATAAATTGTTTTATTATTCAATTGTCGGTGAAATACCAGATTTCTTCACACATAAGTTTATATTTTACTGTTGTTAAATAGCACTTGTTATTTAATTCGAATCACTCTGCGTCGAAGTCCTTCATTTCTATTATACATTATAAATGAATGCATGTCATTTCACCACACTATAGAAGAGCTATGTCATTAGCTGCGACTTTTCGAATAACTTTATTCTATTCCTCGTCACTCTTAGAATAGCATCATTCTGCTATGATCTTGCCAGGTTTGAAATTGTCATAGAAAATTTAGTAAAAAGCTCTGATTGAGGAACTATATATTTCATATTATATTTCATTAACAGACTTGGTATATTTTATCAACAGACTTGTTATATTTCATCAACTGACGTTTCAATGTCTATTCTGACCTCGTTCTCAAGCATATACTTGAGAACAATGTCAGAATAGAGTAGACATTGAAACGTTATGCAGTAGATCAAAAATAAATGAGACGTTGCCATCTATATATCCGTGTGTTGCCTTTTAAGTTATTCGAACACTAAGTGCAATTCAAAGATGTTGTTATATTTCATCTACTGATTGAAGTAATAGCCTCATTTGTTGTGTTAATGAATCCAGGACTGAAGATATTAATAAATAATGTTAAATTGGATAACAAAAAAAGAGTTTAAATGACTATCAATGATCTACAGAACAAATTTACATGGCATTATTATTATTATTTTTATTTTTATTTTTTTTCAGGTTACGGCGCTTACTCCTCCAAATTGGAATCAGTTAATACAATGGTTCTACCATCTAGCTCAGTAAGTGTTTTTATTTATTTATTTGTAAATTATTTTAGTTCTTTATGGGATTGAAGAGGTTGTATTGATGTTAAGTTTGACACTCTTTAAATGATAACCTAATTGTTGAGGGCAGGGTTTCAATCTTGTGACTGGTGGTGGGGAGGGGCTAACTGTTGCCCTGGTGATATTGGGGCGCATGGGCAACATTAAGTCAATCTGTTGTGAGGTCTTTGTATTACATCCTGTGGTTGTTCTGTATTTGTCTTGTCTCTTGTCTGTTGCCAGTGGTGTTTAGGCTGATTTCCTTCACCCATTGGTCTGGTACTCTGTTAAATGTGTGAAATTAACGGCGTTAAACCCTAATGAAACAAAGGAGCAAGGCAATCTTTATTCTCTGCTTTAGTTTTACAAGGGAGATACGTGTGTACATTTTTCAACCCAAGACACTTCATATTTTTATGTTGTAATAAGTTGTTACTTGATTCTTCAGTATGGTGCTGAGCCCACAGCTGTGGCTTAGTGATAGTGTGTGCCCTTACTAATCCTACTCCAATTTACTGTTCATAGGATCGAGTCCCTCTGTCGACCATCAGGTATATGAGTGAGTCATAAGATGTGGCTCCAGCAAATGCTGTGTGGTTTTTATGAGGTTTACTCCTGGTTTTCCACCATAATACGTCAAGGAACAGTGTTAAGTGGACAATTGGTCATCATATAAGTGAAATACCTTTGAGTACGACGTTAAACCCCAATCCAGTTGCGTGGTTTTTCACATGATTTCCTCTCGGCTTTCCACCATTATTAGGCAAGGTGGCCATGTAAAGTGGAGAATCCATTGTCATATAAGGAAAATACACTTAAGTACAAACAAACAAACCAGTTGCCTGCACCATCACTGTTCTGTTTAGTTTAGACTAAGTAAAGGTGCCCTTTGGCTAAGGCAATTTTTGGTGTGTAGCAATCCTCTTTAATATCACTGGAGGAAGATTAACTGTCCAACTTTGTCAAAACACTTTATATTTTATTGTTGTGCTAGGTCCATGAATGTTGAAATACACTGTCATTATATAATCAAAATGTCACTCAAGCACGGCATTAAAAACCAATCAATCCTGTTACATCATTTCATAGCTTTCTCCCTATTTTGCCAATGGAGATCTAGTTTTTAACAAATTTTTAAATATATAAAAAAATGAGAAATATTCAATGTCATACTGTACTTCGACCTAAATCATTGATTATATATACTTCATTGTTGACCGGCCTGTAGCTGTGGCTTAGTGGTAGCGTGTGTGCTTCCCAATCCTACTCCAATGTGAACAGTGTGAAGTACACAATCCGTGGTCATATAAGTGAAACATTCTTGTGTACGACGTTAAACCCCAATCAAACAAACATACAAATCATTGTTTATGTT
>JARFOD010126635.1:0-14090 GCA_031763545.1 Mopalia muscosa
AACCAGCCACAACGTATACGCCCCCCCCCCCCCCCCCCCTATCACCGTAAAAATCTACCCACTACACAGTTTCTGTCAAAGGGTCTAAACTCTGGAATAATCTCTCAACTACACTTTAAACCACATACTCCACATCTGTGGCACATTTCAAGCACTTTTAACAAAATCATATTTTCAAATTAACACTTAAACTCCTGTCATACTGCATGTACATAATATATGGCCGTCTGGTTAATGTTTTGTTGAGGCCAATAGTAATTTACAATATGCTGTGTAAATATTGATGTACATATTTTCATATCATTTTATATTTTGTATATTTACTTTAGAATTTATATGTTGTAAATACGTTGCCAAAAAACGAATGAATCTAACCTTAAATATATACTGTTAAATTTTTAATTGGGATAAATCAATCGATAGGGATTTTATTCCCACCGCCTGGCATTAGTACTTGTATGTTACGAATTTATATTTGGTGAATAAAGGTTCAATTCAAAAATTCAATTCAGTATGCACTCTATTTCTTTTGCTGATATGCATTCAATTAGAAAAAAATATAGGATTGATCTTTACCGAATGGACTTTGTTTGGTTACTTTCGGTTGGCCTTTCCCAACCTTTAAACAAAATGCATTTTAATGTATAAAGGACCGTGAAGTTCAGTCTGGCCCACAGTGAGAATACAACGCAAGTGAAATAAATATAGCTTGAATGAAAACATTATCATGGCATTCAAACTCCACATTTGTGTTAAACATATTCAAATATTCCATTTTTTACCTTAATTTACCACTCATCTTAATGTAGGCTATTGCTTGAAGTCATAATCAGGGGATTTAACAAGTCATAGTTTCATCACTTTTATAAGGACAATTCAGTCCGACATTACTTAGGGCCTCTACATGCAGTCCCGCTAAAGATCCAGAAAGAGGTTGGGGGAACTTGGTGCAGAGTCGCAAAACAGAAGCAGCGTAGAAATCAATAGATATATCCACTGCACATGTAAGCCCTATGGCATAAACAGCTGAATCATCGTTTAGACGATTTCTGACGCAAACGGCAATTTGTTTGTAATCTATTTACATAGACCTTGCAGAATGCTACCGACTTACTTGTTTGCTATGTATTTTAAACAGAAAAAATGCTGATTCATCGTGCCACAAACCTGTGAATATAGCACAAACGCATCCATCGCCTAGCTCCACTTAATTGCATAGATATATAAAATGCCTTCACTGGCCGGTTCGTGAGCTTTTATATCCTTTCTTACAAAGCACCGTGAACGTTTAGTAGATTAAGTGCCAATGGCTCGATACCTGGATTTATCATATCTATAGCCTAATGACTTCCGATCCCTTTGCTTGACTGTATCAATGTTAGTAGTATAGAGTGGACAATTCTAGTCACATTTGCTATTACATAATAAGGAAGGGTCGTGCGTCATCAAGTACTAATTGTTTATTACATAAATAGTAGTAGGGAGCCCTTTTGACTCTCCACTTCTATTTATGTAGTAATATTTTATTACATACAAAGACAGATTCAAGGCGGGGAATGGCTCCTTAGTACATATTAAGTAAGATATGTGCGTAATCTAATTCTAAACAGCGGATGAGAACAGCGCCCTCCACGTGCCGTCACCGGTTGAGCAACATAGCGTCGTGAGGGAGTCACGGAGGTGTGAGCCTTAAGCTAAGGACATGTCGACATGCGATCCACTGAAACTGAGGATAACTGGACGCAGTCGATGTGGTCCTCACGAACATGTCGAATTTTACAAAACGCTTGTGATTCACTGCAACTGAACATCACAGAACGGGTTAGGAACAGGTCGACTGCGATCAAGTGCAACTGGGAATAACTGCGCATGCTCATTGTGCAGCTATAAATCTGTCGCGTGGTTAATGTTTATCATGTGATGCAGTCAGAAAAAAACACATTTACATAGATTAAATGTTGTTTTTTCAACAACACATTACAGCAAGTATCCCTGTTTGATAAATATTTCCTCTCCATACAAAACATGCAAAAGTTCTTAAGTCAAATCTCAATTACTCGTTTCTGTGTATCTTCGTTCAATTCAAGATGAGCCATTTTATTGGTCATGTGATTCATCATGTGATGTGTTTTGTTTTGATCGATTGCAGCCAGTTGCAGAAAAGTAGAACAAGCTCAACTCGCTTGCGATCAACTGCAACTAGTTGTACCCAGTCGCAAGAGCGAACACGTCGGCTGAAATCTCGTGAATTCAGTTGAAGTCAGTTGCAGTGAGATGCTGGTATGAGTTGAGTTGGATCGCAAGGTCGACATGTTCTTTGGCTAAGATGCAGGAAGTAAATTCTATCCTATTTTAGAATTGTTTCTAGATTGTGTCATTTATAACACGGACATCTGTTCGAATCAACAGCTGGAGGATGACAGCTTCATGTCGCCATGACATTCTTGTTGATAAGGGACGATAAGAAGCTGGTATGTTTGTGGTGCTTTTGTATTACGTCACGTCAAGTGTTGTTTTTGTTCTGTCTCGACATTGTGAGTTGCTACTTACGTTTAAGGCGGTTTCCTTCATCCATGAGGCGGGTTAACCATAATTTACGTGAATAACGTTAATACGGCGCTAAACCCCAATTGCACAAAAAAATAAGATTAATTACATCTATAGATATAGAGACCGTGAACATTTCTCAACGATTATTAATAATTGGTAACCTTTGTTAGTCGGAGGGTCGCAGTTAAAAGGCATCAACAAATTCCTCCGCTGCGAACGATATTGCAAAGGACTGTGAAATAGACAGAGGACAAAAATAAATTTGTTAACAAAAAAGTCTCGTTAAAGCGAGATACTAAATCGATACAACGCGATACTAATCACGACTTTTTATATCTCTATAACGACAATCTACGAATCAAAATACATCAGTTTTTTCCCAATTTAAGGATAAAACTTGGCGTGGTGCTTTGCTGGGCAGGTATATTTTATCATTAGCTTTCGTATGTCAGTCGAGGGAGGTCCTGTCAGGTCATGGGTCCCATCCCCTGGCCAGTTTAAAATAAAAGCTATTGAATTAATAAAGATCCTTCTCAATTTGAGCTCATTAAAAATGAAAATCTAGGTTTAATTGGATAGCAGGGTTTATTCGGTTTATTTTTCATTTTTAGCTTTCTCACAGTCGCTTCCGCCCGCGACCGTGGCTTAGTGGTAGCGTGTGCGCTTACTAAACTGAACCTACTTTAATTAACCGTTCAAGCAAATCACATGTTGTGGCTGCGGCAATTGCGGAGGTGGTTTTGACGAGATTTTCCCGGTTTTCCACCGTAATAGGGCTAGGTGTAGTGTGAAATGGACAATCTGTCGTTATATTTAATAGTGAAATACCCTTGACTTAGTGGTAGCGTGTGCACTTACTAAACTGAACCTACTTCAATGTACCGTTCAAGCGAGTCACATGTTATGGCTCCGGCAATTGCGGAGGTGGTTTTAACGAGGTTTTCCCGGTTTTCCACCTTAAGACGGCTAGGTTTAGTGTGAAGTGGACAATCCGGCGTCATATAAGTGAAATACCCTTGAGTGCGACGTTAAACCCCAATGGAACAAACAAACAAACAAACAAACAAACAAACAATAAAAGTCGCTGCCAGAGATAAGCATCTACTTGGAAAATTGTCTTGGGGAGTTTATCATGAACTTGCCTAACGGCTTTTGGCAATTGCATTTTGCACGCTTCTATTCGTCTTTGTCTTTAATTTTAGACAATTGTTGGTGAAGTAAATTTAAGTCCTGGTTATTTGTATTTTAAACGGGAAATTATCCCATTAATTGTTGTCCCATCTTACCGTTTTAACGGATGGGTTCCTATGGACCTTCCTAGCTGTTGTGCCGGTGTCAACATTAGGCCGATCGGTTTATGCCGATGTGAATCATCCTGTGATCGTCCTGAATTTGGCATGTCTTGTCGGTTGTTGCCGTTGCCGTCGAGGATGGTTTCATTAACTTGTTGTGCTAACATATCTTCATATGAGTGAAATAACCGTAAAAAACGGGATTTGACCTCATTCAAACAAAACAAACAATCTCACCGCCTAGTCACCATCAATGGGGTTCTCCGCTGCTGTAAAAGTCCAGAAGAGGGCGCTGGTGTTTTACCGGTGGTGAAATATAGCCTTGATTTGGATCCAGGCTAAACATGGCTTCAGAATATGGGAAGCTTACCGTATATCCCGACTTAAAATTAAATTAATAGAAAGAGGAGCATCTAATGGAGGACGAAAGAAGGATTTAATTGAAATGTAAATACATATACAGATTATTTGCTCAACATTTTTGCCAGTCACATGTTAACTGAGTGCTCTTGAAAAAATACTAGCTACCGAATTTCTTTATCGTTTCAGCCCTTACAAAACTGTTGACGAATTCGGACATGCGTATTGGTACCCCCACTTGTACAACTGCGCCATCTGGCGTCAAATCGGATGGAAATCCTAATTAAGTATCATCTGCAAAATGTAATTTGGGATAAACACCCGCCATTACGTTCGCCCAAGGTGGTCACGTATCGGAGCTCTATTCTTCACAACAGTTACGTAAAAATCCATCTGCTTATGGTCTTGCTGGACCCCTCGGTCGATTTTCAGAACACCTGCTGTAATTAGTCTACTATGCAGAAGAGTATTATTCTGAGCCATATATATGAATATATTTTTAGAAAGCTTGAATACTCAGCTATTATTTAAACGAGTTACATTTTTTGTTTTTTCTTCTTTTTTTTCTTTTTTTTTTTTTACATTGAGTTACCTTTTTGGGTAAAATTGCAGACTGTGTTTCTGTTGACTTCGTTTTATCTGCATGTCCTTGTTGCAAACTTGCATAAAGGGTTTCTGTTGACTTCTTTAATATAATCTGCATGTCCTTGTTAGTGCAAACTTGAACTTGCAGACTTGGTTTAAGTAGACTTCGTTTTATTTGCATGTCCTTGTGCGAACTTGTACACTTGGTTTCTGTTGGCTTCGTTTTATTTGCATGTCCTTTTTGCGAACTTGTAAACGGGATTTCAGCAGACTTGGTTGTACAAGTATTGCCTTGTGTCAACTCGCAGACTTAGTTTCAGTAGGCTTCGTTGTACTTCAGATTGTCCTTGTTGCAAACTTGTACATTAGGTATCAGTAGACTTCGTTGTACATGTATGCCCTTGTTCCGAACTTGCAGACTTGGCTTCTGTTGACTTCTTTAATTTTTTCTACATGCGCTTGTTGAGAACTTGCACTTATAGACTGCGTTAAAGTAGACTTTGTTATACTTACAAGTCCCTGTTGCGCATTTTTAGACTGGGTTTCAGAAAACTTTGTTGTATTTTGGTGTCCTTGTGTGAATTTGAAGACTGGGTTGTAGTTAAATTAATTGTTTGTTAGCCCTACATGTCCTTGTTGCGAACTTGTACAATATATGACTTGCATGGCTTTCTTTTTTAGACCAGAGACTGGGTTTTAGGGAACTAGTCTGGCGCATTTGAACTCGTGTCTATAGTCGATGTGCCAAATCAGAACATATGCTTTCAATTGTGATTTATAAAGATTGCTTTTTTATGTATATTCGTCTGAGATGATTCTAAACGAATACTTCCGATGTCCACCCAGAACTGTTTTGGCATTTAGTTTCATCAGCATATTCCATCGTTAGAAGTCAAACTTCTCATTGTGAACCTATTAAAAAGACGGATTGAGAAAATAGCCGAACGAAAGTTCGTGAGAGTTTCTTCATTATGGTATGCTAAACTAAGTCGCTTACGTATAACTTTTGTTGATGTTTGACCCAGTACTGGTTTGATTGTTTGTTTCATTCGTGTTAAACGTCGTTTTCAAGGTTATTTGACTTATGTAGCGAGTGATTGACCACTTCACACTGTCCCTTGCCTATAACCGGGAAACCTCGTTAAAACCATGTTGTGATTTCTGGAAAAACTTCTTGTGACTCTCTAATATACCTGACGGTCGACAGACGGACTACACCCCATGAACGAGATACATCGACTAAGAAATGGAAGTAAGCACCAACGAAGAGAAATAGGGTTTATGAGATTGAATCCTTGTTTAACTCCGAATATACACGTAATCAATCAATCACCCAATCTATTAATCAATTAATCAATCAATCGATAAATCACTCTCCAAACCAATCAATAAACCTATCAATCAACAAATTAAACAACAAACAATCAATTTATTAATCAATCCAAATTACAATAATAAAAAAAAAATTATCAATCAATCAACAAATCAATCAACCTATCAATCAATCAACAAATTAATCGATCAACAAAATAAATATTACGGCCAGCCCTCTTTATATCTGTAAATTTTGGCTTGTTCAACCATGCACTGCCTGATAGCTCACGCTGCTGTCCATTTAAATGGAATAAACTTGTATTTTAACTACCTAACCCAGCGTAATCTCTTCAAATTAGTTTAAGCTAACACAGCCTCGTAAAGAGGTATCTAAATTGTCCATCTCGGTGGGTTTATCTCGTAAACTTCTACCCCAAACAGACAAGATATCCCTCCGCCAGCTGAGTCGTGACATCAGCGGCAATAAAACCCGAAGCTGACTGTCTCCGATCCCTGTAGATGTCAAACTGATAGAGAACAACCGTCCCGCCATGTGATTTACTCCCCACTTGGGAAATCAACCCAGATGTTTGTCATGCAGGTCTCATTTATGTGATGCTTTTTGTGTTGTTGTTTTTTTTTTAGCCACTGGTTTTTAATTATAAACACAATTGTACAGCATTCAACCTGACTTACCCAGGGGCTTCCCTATGACCCAATAAGGTTAATGACACTATTTGATTTATTGGAATTCCGTGCCACCATTGCTTCCTTAGTGATTCGTCAGATGATGGTTCGTCAGCAGTTTACACTTTCTGGATTGTTATGTGCTGTTATCTAGGTGATTTGACATATTCTGGGATTTTATTTCCTTCTGTTGGCTTGCTTTCTTTCATAATAAGCCTATTGGTATTATATTAGGTTTTGCTTTCTTAAGTGTTCTCCTATGTATATATAAGAGAAAACCCTTTACCTTTTCCTTTTGATTAAAACTGTCGCCATCTTACTTCCACAACAAGATAAGGACGGCTTGCTCGTTGTAGGGATTTTCAGTTGATTGCTGTAATTTGAGTGGTATTCGTGCGGAAATTTACAATTGTATCAATAGGCCTACACTGTCGTACATCTACAGCAAAGCAATTGATTTACACACTTAACTGACAAATCTGCTATTTTTGCTTCGATTCACTGAACACAATAAAACCTTATGGGTTTTTTTTCCGAAAATTTGGCAAAGAATAGAACTTCGGCACGTGACTTCCTGAGGGGGAAAAATGGCGCGAGTTTACGCCAATTCCTCTTTATAAAACGACGTAAAATGCCAATCAATCGGGATGCATGATTGGCTTTTGTCGCACTTTATCGCGTTACTTGTCATGTGCCGTTAGTCAGCCAACGCGTCATATTTAACGTCACGTGGTGATTTATCCTGGAATAAATGATAATAACACCAAGATGAATCAATGAATCGATCAACCTCAGATACAAACATCTGATATACATTCAGTCGAACTGCAAGAATCCAAAAGCGTCACTCCTCTAGCTAGCTTCTATGTTAGGTTCCCTTGCACTTATCGAAAAAAGGATGGAGAAATAGGCAACTAGAAATAATTGTAATAGTAGAATCTGGGTCCATCTAGAAGTGTTTACGTTACTTGTGAAGAACTAAGATTATTAAATAAAGGCCGAGCAGAAATAAGTGCTTCGAGCACAGTCAGTATTATTTTCACCTTAGGCCTTCCGAGGTGCCAGATATCAGAATCTCAAGCCAGCGCCAGCCATAAGGGTCGTCCTAAAATTACATTTTCCCTGTCAGTCATTTGAAATTGGAAACACATGCAGCACGGCGTGTCATAACAACGTGGCCGAATGTCACGCGCTTGACGTGGCAACCACCGCGATGATTGGCTCCTTGATGGAAACATCATGCGCATTAGGACTCCTGCTGAGGTATCGTTTGTCCAAAGCCTCTTGATGCCAGTTATTATGTATCAAGCAAATACATTTGTAGTTTAAAAATATATCACAACAGCGCAGCTTTGAAGTGATCAGGCTTTAGTTGTGTTAATGTAGCCTTTGTATTAAATTTTCTTATTTATTTTTTTATTTTTTTCTATTTTTTTAAATGAAAATGCTTTAGTTGTGTTAATGTAGCCTTTGTATTAATTTTTTTAAATTTATTTTTATTTTTTTTCTTTCTATTGTTTTAAATAAAAAGGCTTTAGTTTTGTAAATGTAGCCCTTGTATTTAATCTGGATTTTTTTTTCTTGTTGTTTTTTATTCGTTTTTTGTAGGAGCAAAGGCTGATCAATGTTTATATTTAGATACAGTTGTGCAAAACATTTGTCAGTAAGTAGCTTCATTTCGATCCGATACCATCTTGCGCTTACCTCTTTTGTTTGTTTCTTTTTTTCTTTTCTGAGGAACAACAAGTGGAAAATCACCCCTCCGCTTTGTAAGTAATAGGCATCCGTCATATTTAATCAAGAAACACCAAGGAATGTACTATCTATTTTCAAATAAGTGAAATACTTTTGGGCCTTGTGTAAGACGTTTAACCCTAATCAATCAAACGAACAAACAGACTAAAGCAAAGAACACGCCGGTTTCCACGGATGCTGTGTACAGTGGATAGTGTATAAAGCAATCCGAGCTGTAATCAATCCTGAAATTTCATAAACATATTTATCCAGTAATACCTGAGCTCCTAATGGTTAATTTATCATATTATCGCCAGCTCACCTGGATGGGTCCCACTCTATACCTGATAACAGAAACACACAGAGCTTATTGATTAGATTTATTGAAGGTACTGACCGGAAGCCCAATCTGGATTGGTAATTAAGCTACCATTCTCACTGTAGCGGTCGTACATTAAGCAAAAAGCATTCAGACATCAGATGTCTATTTAATTAGATATTTTCCACACATTTTCACTCTTTATTTAAGCCATTATCCGGCGCCACTAGGTCAAATTAAGAGAAAAATAACTTTGTCTTTTAACATGCGGAATGGGCATCAAATTTCCACAATGATTCTTCCTTATAGAAGTATACTTTAAATTTTTATCAAATTAAACTAGCGAATTAAAATTTGAAACAAATGGTCCTATCTCCGCAACATGCAGAGAACTTACTTTTGGGAAATTTCAATTCGTTTATCTTTTTTGACAGGGTCGTCAAATTTCCCTATCGATAAAGAAAGAAGTTCAAATTGGATACTGTGTGTCTGGACCCACAGAGACGTCTTCTTTTTTATTAGCCAAGATGTCTATATTTAAACCTAAGTTTAGGTTTGAACTAAACGTTTTGATATAGGCTACAAGACTTTTGTCTATTTTTATGGCCTAGATGGACTCACCAGAGCAGGGTTACTTTTGGAGAGTGTAGAGCTTGACCTTTAAGGTGCACTAGTGGCTTTATTTATTATCATTTATTCAAGGCGAAACATCACGTGACGTTAAAGATAACACGCTAACTGACTAACTGTACATGATAAGTAACGCGATAAAGTATGAGAAAAGCCAATCGTGTACCTAGCTCATCTTGACGTGCATAACAAGGTTGTATTTTGAATGTCTAGATGTTGACATATAAAATAAAAAAGATATAGTTTGACACATAACAGCATGTTTCGTCTTACCGGTGTTTAAGTTGACATGCGAGGTCAAAGATTATTTTTCAGACTAAAGTTCATCTATAGCTAAGATCAGATACCGAGTAAGAGTGAATATCTTCACAGCCAAGATAACATTCAGTTTTGATACCAGGATCTGCCTTGGTTTTGGCGATCTTGACATATATAACCCGAATCTGTTTGGAGTGTGACACTCTTGACACGCAATAGTGGGTTGTATTTTGAGTGTGACACTCTTGACGCGCGAGAGTGGGTTCTATTTTGAGTGTGACACTCTTGACACGCGAGAGTAGGTTCTATTATGAGTGTGACAATCTTGACACACGATAACGGGTGCTATTTTGAGTGTGACAATCTTGACACACAAGAGCGGGTTCTATATCGAGTGTGACAATCTTGACATAGGATAGCGGGTTCTATTTTGAGTGTGACAATCTTGACACACGAGAGTGAGTTCTATTTTGAGTGTGACACTCTTGACACAAGAGAGCAGGTTCCATTTTGAGTGTGACAATCTTGACACACGATAGCGGGTTCTATTTTGAGTGTGACAATCTTGACACACGAGAGCAGGTTCTATACTGAGTGTGACAATCTTGACACACGAGAGCGGGTTCTATTTTGAGTGTGACAATCTTGACAAACGAGAGCGGATTCTGTTTTGAGTGTGATAATCTTGACACACGATAGCGGGTTCTATTTTGAAGTTGACAATCTTGACACACGCGAGAGTAGGTTCTATTTTGAGTGTGACAATCTTGACACAGGACAGCAGGTTCTATTTTGAATGTGACAATCTTGACACAGGATAGCGGGTTCTATTTTGAGTGTGACAATCTTGACACACAATAGCAGGGTTGTATATTGAGTGTGACAATCTTGACACGCGAGAGTAGGTTCTATTTTAAGTGTGACAATAATGACACATGATGGCGGGTTCTATTTTGAGTGTGACAATCTTGACACACGGGAGCGGGTTCTATATTGACTGTGACAATCTTGACACACGATAGCGGGTTCTATTTTGACTGTGACACTCTTGACACACGAGAGCAGGTTCTATTTTGAGTGTGACACTCCTGACAAGCGAGAACAGGTTCTATTTTGAGTGTGACAATCTTGCCACACGATAGCAGGGTTCTATTTTGAGTGTGACAAACTTGACATATGAGAGCGGGTTCTATATTGAGTGTGACAATATTGACACACCGTAACGGGTTCTATTTTGAGTGTGACACTCTTGACACACGATAGTAGATTCTATTTTGAGTGTAACAATCTTGACACACGATAGCGGGTTCTATTTTGAGTGTGACAATCTTGACACACGATAGCGGGTTTTATTTTGAGTGTGACAATCTTGACACACGAGAGTGGGTTCTATTTTGAGTGTGACACTCTTGACAAGCGAGAGCAGTTTCTAATTTGAGTGTGACAATCTTTACACACGATAGCGGTTTCTGTTTTGAGTGTGACAAACTTGACACACGAGAGCGGGTTCTATATTGAGTGTGACAATCTTGACACACGATAGTGGGTTCTATTTTTAGTGTGACAATCTTGACACACCATAGCAGGGTTCTATTTTGAGTGTGACAATCTTGACACACGAGAGCAGATTCTATTTTGAGCGTGACAATCTTGACACACGAGAGCAGGTTCTATGTTGAATATGACAATCCTGATACACGAGAGCAGGTTCTATTTTTAGTGTGACAATCTTGACACACGAGAGCGGGTTCAATTTTGAGCATGACAATCTTGACACACGAGAGCAGGTTCTATTTTTTGAGTATGACAATTTTGACACACGAGAGCGGATTCAATTTTGAGTGTGACATGCGTGACACACGATAGCGGGTTCTATTTTGAGTGTGGCAATCTTGACACACAAGAGCGGGTTCTATTTTGAGTGTGGCAATCTTGACACACGAGAGCGGGTTCTATATTGAGTGTATTAATCTTGACACACGAGAGCGGATTCTTTTTTTTAATAGGACATTTTTTACATGCAAGACCCACTTTCTCTTTTGAGTCTAATCGTGTTACATGGAAGACCAGGACCTGTTTTGATTGTGACGATCTTGACATTCAAGACCATAGTCCGTATTGAATATAGCAACCATGACTTGCAACACGCGACTCTGGGTTGAGTGTGACGATCTTGACTTTCAACAAGAAACTCTGGGTTGAGTGCGACGATCTTGACTCGCAACAAGAGACTCTGGGTTGAGTGTGACGAGCTTGACTTTCAACAAGAAACTCTGGGTTGAGTGCGACGATCTTGACATGCAACACGAGACTCTGGGTTGAGTGCGACGATCTTGACTTGCAAGACATGCTTTCAGTGTGACGGCCATGCCCTGCGTGACTAAGTTCAATATGATAGTGTACCGATCTTGAAATACGGAACAAGATTCTGTTTTGTGCGTGGCGATCTTTACATGCAAGACCACGTTCTGTTCTTAATGTGATCATCTGGAGATACAAGACAGGCAGGTTATGTGTTGAATATGATGATCTTAACATACAAGATCAGCGTTTGTGATGAGTGCGACGATCTTGACATGCAATACCACGTTCTGTTTTTTACTATCACTCTCTAGAAATAAAAGACCGATAGGTTATGTTTTGAGCGTAATAGAGTAAGGTGACTACTCCAAAGAAGGACGAAAAAAAAAAGACCCCTGGTGATGGTTTGATAATAAACCGAAATATTGAGTCAATATGAATTGTTCGTCCTTCTTTGGGGTAGTCACCTTCCTCTATTATGTTAAGCTTGTCAGTGGAAATTCTTATATTTATGTGTTGAGTATGATGATGTTACATGCAAGACCACCTTCTGTTTTGAGTTTGATGATTTTGACATGTTAAGCTATATTCTGTTTTGATTAAAATGCTGTTATGTGCAAGACCATGTTCGATTAAGAGTGTGCTGGACTTGACATGAAGAACCAGTGTCTAATGTGAGTGTGGCGATCTTGGCAAACAAGACCATATTTTGTTTTCTGTATGATGGTATTAACCGTCTTGACCTGCAAGAACACATTCTGTTCGAAACAGATCTTCACAGCGACTGCTATTTTAGTTTTGGATACATTGTAATCCGTAATCAATGAACTCTCTTTGGTTATTATCCATATTGATACTGAGCATTCTGGCAAATGATGTGGTTGGTGTCCTATTGATGAAAACTCACCAGGGGGCGCTACTTTTCAAACTGGTAGTATACACATAATTTGTACACACGCAAACATATCGATCCATGTCGACTAGTTGGTAGGGGCGTGTTTGTGTTTTGAGGTTCAAATTGCTAATCTGAACCGATCGTCCTTTTGATGGTTTTAATTGGGTACAGATTAATCTTCGTTCTACTGGCTGATCCTATAGTGTCTTTTTGTGGCCAAATCCGTGCTCTTTGGTCTATTCCACAAAATATTTGCACGAATGGATGGGTAGAGGCTGGGAAGGAGGATGAACGAACGGACGGATGCATGGATTTCTTGGTTGGATGGACGGACGGACGGATGGATAGATGGATTATTCATCGATCTATTAGTAACTGATTTATTCATTGATTTATTCAGTCATTGACTCATTGGTGGATTGATCAATCTATTAATTAATCGACTGATTTTGGCGACGCTGTCCTCGAGTACATTTCAACTTTTGAAGCTGGTTTACCATAATGTTCAACAGTAATAAAGCACAATTACAGTATTTTGCTTTTTTGAAAAATTAATCTTCTTCCAGTACTACGTTAAATCACCATGTCTTCATGAAACCGACTACCACAAGCTGCAGGGTTCGAGCTTGTGGAATAAGGCACAGTTATCTCGCACATCTTTTGTGAATGTAAGATCTTTGTATTCTTCTGTTATTTATAGACAGGGTATAAAGAGGATTGACAATTATCTGGCTGGCTGCACAAACATTGTTTCATTAAGTTCCGCATCTGCAAGAGATCCAATTTAATTAACAAAGGGCTGTCAATTGTCATTTACTGCCGAATATCCGAGTTAGTCTAATATAATGTTCAAAATTCATTTAAAGGGTGAAAAAACTAATATATTTAGGTGAAAAGATATTCTTGAAGTTTTTTTATATTTACTTGTAAATTGTTCTTTTGGCTCTTTGTATGTATTGAAAGAAATACGAAGACTGCAGTATTTTTAATGCCCAAATTGTCAATATTAGCACCTACTCAGATTTACACTTTATGTAAAGGGAGTAAAAATAAAAATAACGAAGGATTGTTAAGCAAAGAGATGTTAAGATCAATCAATCAATCAATCAATCAATCAATCAATCAATCAATCAATCAATCAATCAGTCAGTCAGTCAGTCAGTCA